>APFE030267666.1:157299-184641 GCA_000404065.3 Pinus taeda | reverse complement strand
CTTGGGATACCTAATACTTTCTTATATAATATAGTTGGGGCTTGCTACTTGTTGGCGTGTTGGGGTAAACAAACTTGATGTGTTTTTTTTTTAATCTCGCAGTTGGAGTCTATGGAATAAGAAAGAAATTTGATAACTTGAAAAAAGTGGTAGCTTGATAAAAGTTGTAGAGAAAAGATTAATCTCTCCTACCTTGACAGAACTCGTTGTCAATATCAACACCTACAAGAACTTTGTTGTGGAATATTATCAAAACTAATAGAAGGATATGAAAGAGTGTATTGTAAGAACCTTGACAAACACGACCACTGAAACTTGGGACATTGTTTGTAGGAAGAGAAAATTATGTTTCCTTTTTCCAAACATGTATGTTAGCATATTACAGTTTAATGAATATGTTTTCTTATTATCATATATGGTTTCATACTTTAACAAAACATTCGCCAAGACTTCACATTGTTTTATTATTTAGTAAAAGATTTGCCAAGATCTTACAAGATTTTATAATTCAGTGAGAGATTCTCCATCACTGTAGAAGATAATATAATCTGGTGAGAGATTCGCCAAAAAAATTATATATACATATTATATTATTGATAAAATCACCTCCTATTTTTCCTATGTATCATGGGGATTAGCCCAATTATTATACATATAAATTTGGGGTGGTTCTTAAGATTTTCCCTGGGAGCAACATTTCAATGAGCCATGGACTACGCATTCCATGATATTAGACATATTGTTTAGGCTTACTTGGATGACCTCCCACCCCATTCCAAGAAGCGAGCTCAACACCTAGTTCATTTACGAGAAATTTTTATTAGGTGCAGGTTCTATAACATATGTATGAATTCGAATAAATGTGTTTTCTTTGTCGAGTCTAGATGCCTACCTGGTTTCATACTTTCCAAGTATGGGATTAGGGTTGATTCGGATAAGGTAAAAGCAATTACTCAATTGCCTAAACCACAATCCATTTTGCAGCTCCAACATTTGCAAGGGAAAGCAAACTTCTTACGAAAGTTCATCATAAATTATGCCGAGTTGATGAAATGATTTATGCACCTACTAAAGAAGGGAGTACCATACTTGTGGGATGACCAAGCCCAACGATCATTTGATGCCTTGAAAAAGGCACTTATATTACTCCCACTTCTTAGTGCTCCCAACTATGGGCGCGACTTTCACCTCTATCTGGTAGCCTCGCCATTCTCTCTTGGAATGGTGTTGGTCCAAAATCATGATGATCTGAGTGAGCATGTAATCTATTATCCGTCAAAAAGCCCGTCTGGGCCCGAACTCAGATATTCATATGTGGAAAATCTGTCCTTGGCAGTTGCCTTTGCTGTCAATCGATTCCAACATTATATACTGCTATGACAGACTATCGTCATCGCTATGGAGAATCCCATGAGACACATTTTTTCTTGTCAAGTCATTGGAGGAAAATATTCCAAATGGATAGTTATCCTCCAACAATTTGATTTGGTTTTCACCACTACCAAGGTGGAAAAATCCTTAGTCTTCGTTTTACTATTGTCAGATCTTCCCATTGTCGAGCCCAAAGAGATAGCCCATGATCCTCTCCCAGATGAAGCTATCTATCTAATCGACTCTAGTGACCTTTGGTATGGTGACATTCTTATCTACCTCCAAGCACAACGTTTCTGTCCTGAACTATTGTTAGGTGACCATTGTCACATTTGCCACACTATTTAGTGCTAAACGATACTTTATATCGCCATGGCACTGATACAGTTCTTCGACGTTGCCTCACTCATGGAGAGGAAAAACATGTTTGAAATGAATTCCATGCTGGGGCATGTGGAGGTCATCATTCTAGCATGTCTACTGCTCAGAAAATTTTACGCGCAGGCTACTACTGGCCAACCTTGTTTAAATATTGTATCAAGGCTATCCGGCAGTGACACCCTTGTCAAGTGTTTACAAAGAAAATGAGCCCTCCTCTGACCCTATTGCACCTATTCATCTCCGTCGACCCTTTTTCCAAATGGGCTATTGACTTCGTCACATGAAACCCCACTTCCTCTGCTAGACACAACTAGATTATTGTAGCTGTGGACTATTTCACGAAATGGGCTGAAGCCCTTCCCACTTTCCGAACCAATGGAGAAACTACGGTGCTATTCCTATTCAATCGGGTTATTTGTCATTTCAGTGTGCCTTGTATGATCATTACAGACCATGGGTCTCATTTTCAGAATCACATGATGTCTGACTTAACATCGCTGCTAGGATTTCGCCAGGACCAATCATCCTCCTACTACCCACAAGCTAATGGCCAAGTAGAAGCCGTTAATGGCGCCTTAAAGACCATGATCCGAAGGTTAGGAGGGAATCACAACCCACTAGCATCTAATGTTATATCTCGTGTTGTGGGTGTATCGAACTTTTGTAAAAACAACTACAGGCTTTACACCATTTCAACTAGGTTATGGCTTGGAGGCAGTTTTACCTATCGAATGTTAGATTCATTCCTTTCAAATTGTTGTTGAACTCTTTCCCAACATCACTGCCGAACAAGAGCGCTTGATGTACCTCAATCAACTGGATGAAACCCGTCAAGATGCTGAATTGGCACTCAAATCCCACAAGCACCGGGTCAAAGCCCAGTACGACAAGAAGGTCAAGCCTCATTCTTACTAAGAGGGATATCTTGTTTTACTCTATGATAAAAAACATGACCTCTTGGGGGTAGGAACACTTCAACCCTTATGGCTCGGTCCATATGTCATCACCAAGGCCCTCTCAAAAGGGGCATATGAACTTCAAGAATGGGAAGGAATCCCACTCGATGAGCTCCGAAACTGGCTCTATCTGAAAAAGTGTTATGCCTAATACCGCACTAGGCATGTGCTTTGTAATTCTATGTATTTATAGGTTTTTCTTCTTTTTGATTTGGCTGGATTCTTTTTGGTATTTTTTGAGTAGTTGTCTCATACATATTTCTCATTGTGCATATGTCTTCATTACCCTTAGCATACGTAGGATACGCGAATGGTGCCAGTCATCACACACAACACATTGCATTAGCTGCTTGGGTCATTTACACACCTAACATGAAATTGCGTTGTTTTGGGGGAGTCTTTCTTAGTACTACCACCAACAATATTGCTGAGTATATGTCTGTAATTTCACTTGTGGCTAAAGCATCATCTCGGGACATCTCCAATCTGGTGGTCAGGTTAGACTCTCACCTTGTCATTATGCAGTTTACAAATCATTACCACATTCGTAATCCAATATTGTTACATCATTATTTAAGGGTACGACTCTTGGAACGTCAATTTGAGTTTATTACATATGAACACATTCCTTGATAATTTAATACAGTTGTTGATTCATTGGAAAACTATGTGTTAGATTGGCATCTGTCTCATTTATTATAGATACATGTATGAAAGTAAAAAGTTAAACAGTTAAAAATCTACAAAAAACACTTAAAAATCATTTACATCATAAAATACCAATATATATATCTCTAATATCTATTATATATATAATATAATATATATATATATATATAATATATATATATATATATATATATATATATATATATATATATAATATATCTATATATATATATATATATATATATAATATATATAATATATATATAGATTAGATATAAGATATATAATATATTTCGAATCTAGTCTTTTACATCAGAAAATTTCCCAAAACTTGGGTGTTTGTAAGCACAAAATGGCTACTAAGCCTCGCTATAAACACCCATTGGCTATACCATGTGCCTGATAATAGAGTCTATTGCTCCAAAAGAAACAAGACAACTCTAGCAATCCTCCGAAGAGGAACTAGAAACCGCTCAGGCACACCAACAGTGTTTTGCTGCATGTGAGCGGGAATCTTCCTCATAGGAAGGGGGGAGCACCCATGTTCAGACCTTTGAGGTTCCTTAGAACCTCACAGAGACTTTGAGCATCACCCCCACCTTCAGGTAGTTGGCCCCCTCGCCTCACTTGGTGAGGCTCACCTGTAGGTCACACTGGTGCCACATCTGTGTCAAGAAAAAAGCTTCATGTCAATACTTCTTCACCCATAAAATAAACAAAAACATTACATAAACATTCAAAAGCTCAAAAACAATTTAAGTACTCTAAAAAACCCTTCTTAACTCGAGGCCCCCGTTTGTACTAAGTGACAATATCAAGCCAGGATCACCTGTAAAGTCCATTCCCTTGTAGGCATAATCATCTATCATCATGATCTGACCACTAAGCCATTCGAAGAAATATTCTTCGAAAAAATGCCAGATAGGTCCCCCTCTAGTGCAAGGATCGAGAGATGCCCATTGCCTTTGCCTAGGCTCTCTTGGATCAAGTGGACCTAAAATCATCCATGGTCACATATGTGGCACCCTCTCAAGTATAAAGGGTACAATGAGAGTACTGTACCCAAAACTCTGTTGGGTCATAGTCTTACATGCAGTCAACTTCACCTTCAGCTGACAAAGCACCGCCTCACACCAGTTGAAAATATGCGGCTGGACATAATCAATGGCAAGCAATAGTTGGGACTTTGTCGCACTATGGGGACTCTTAGACCCCGCCAAGTGGATAATCATCAACAGTATGGCCCTCATAGACCTGGATCTAATCCGCTCTTTCGGGACCCTGTTGCTCACAAATTTGTTCTCAAGGATACAATAATCTCAGATCAACTCTAAGGTGGATCGAGGATTGGGCCTACCACCAGTCAAGTTTGCTCGTGCTCCTCTACACGACAAACCGGTCAGAAAATAGATTTCATCTATGTTGATCACAAGCTCATGGTCGCCGATCCTGCTAACCCCTTAGTGTTCATCCCAACACTGAATGATTCAGCTTAAAAGTTCCTCCTAACGTTTCATCAAATCAAGATGTGCATATTTCATCAAACCACATCGGCACAATGCAAGTATACAAGCTTGATCATTTTTCATAAGTAATTCCTGTTGAACATGGGTCCATTCTCTCCATAAACTAGTCATGATTGATCAAAACCTGTACAAATCGACCCAAAAATCAGTGCAAATGGGGAAAAAATGATTGGGAAATCACTTGCATTAAAGTCCCCTTTTATGGAAATCAGGGTGGACTAATGCCCCCCTCTAGGTCATGAAGTTCATTTAACGCTCCCTCTTGTTTTGGAGAATTTAGCATGTATGGATAAACACTAATTCACTAGACAAGTAGCTGTGCCTAAAACAACAATTTAAAGTGTGTTAGAATTTTCCTATAAACAATCGATAAGAAGAGTGGATAAAATGCCTACCTGTAGTTCCACTTTCCTCCCTTCTCCCTTGTATTGATTCCATCACTCCTTCCCATACTTAATTCACTTGAGAAGTACCCTATAAACACGATAGAAGACAAAAACCGACCAAAGCATACGGTCCATTGAATATAAATGAAAGGAATTAGAAGCAATTCATACATATAAGCATTATGAAAGAACACAACATATGGAAAAAGGTTCAAATGATTTATTAGATAGAAGAAGGAATTACAACCATCAGTGTCTAATTCAAAGTCATTCCTCCAGCTTGGATCCCATCCACATCACATCAAAAGCCAGACAAGCTTGTGGCATCACATCATTTGCTCCAAAGTCAAGACTCATAGCAACATTATCTCCTTACAATTCAACATAATCCAGCCAACCCCTGATCACTTAGATGAGTGGTCAATTTATAGGAGGATGAAGGAGGTTTTGTCATAAATGGTGGCATTGAATGACCTTCCATACTTAGAATTAGTTCCATGGACAAAGGGATGAGAGGATAGGATGCACCTTAACTCATTCCTCATTCATTTTCAAGCTCATAGGAGTAGATAACTCAGGGAAGCTTCTAGATGACTCCAAGAGATAAGAATATTCCCCAAACCCCAATTTAATTTCACTCAAATTCACCCAGTGCAGCCGAAAGAGGGCTTAGCTGCTCTGCAGAGCACCCTGACAGTGTATCTACCCGTGCTGCAGAGCACCCTGCCAGTGTATCTACCTACATTGGTCCCTTTAGAGACCATTTCTGGATGTCTTAGGTCATGAAACTTTTTGGGAAGGAGGCATTCAAAGGGGTGACTTGTTTAGGGCATGTAGCAACTGAAATTAGGGTGTGATGAGCCCTAAAACACTGATCTGGATGTTGGGATTTGATGTGCCCAAATGGATCTGTAATAGCTACGCCCTAAAGCATGAAGTCAGAAAAATGCCAATGTCAAATGAAATGTTTTACGATGTGATGAGGAGGTATCGAAGTGGAAGGTGACCTGCATCAATTACAATACATATATCATGATATTTGATTTTACATGAATTGCTTAGGGAAGGAATACCCATGCTTAGCTTATAAACTTTCATTACATGTACATAAACAATCGTCTACAGATATAAACCCGTGATTGGAATGACTATTAATGTAAAGCCATTATACATATGATTTAGTACTCCTGATATTGCAACCCAGATGGATGGAACTAGATCCAGGATCTTCAGTCTCGTTCAACCGTTCGCTCAAGTATGAGTCTAACCATGTGAATATGTGATCTGAAGTCGAACATGGGAAGACACCATCTGATTACCAGCTGATATGTAAGTTGTTAACAGATGAGAGAGAAATCACCGATAATGATAATGATCCTCAAGGTACTGCAATACATTTTGCATAGTGTGAATGGATGATTTAATGTTGAACACCGTACAAAGTCTTTTGGTCTAAGGCCATTGATGTATGCCTATCGCTGAAAGTAAGAAACCTGCCATTGATGCATGCAAGCCTCAAGGTACTGAATGGGTGTTTCTAAGTCAACTTCTTGGATAATGAGTTGATGTCAACAAGAAGTGACTCGTTGCAGGAGGGCCTTGATGTATCCCACATCAACGACATGAAACAAGTGTAGTGATTTTTTAGAGATGGAATTTGACTGACGACACAAGGTTCAGGAATGACGGTCATGAAAATGAAGGTATATGGTATTGCAAAAGATGGATTTTGACTGGATGACTTCTCTTGAACGTGTCAGTGACACTAAAGTGAATTGGTAGCATTGGCCCAAAACAAAGCGATGGATGGTATGATAGACCAATGGTATGACAACCATCAAGCTAATAACCCAACCCAGATAGTCACAATGATGGAGTGAAAGTGTCATGTTCAAGAGCGACCTGCTACCATAAAGTGGTTTTCCCCTTTTTCCATTTTCCCCAGTCATTGCTGACCAATACCTCTTTATTTTTATCAATCTTGAGGAGGATAACATATGCTTGTTGTATAATTTCACCCTTCGAGCAAATCCATCATTATTTGATGTTTTAACAAGTCTAGCAAAGGTGAAATTCAGTCTTTTCTGGATGGACAAGTTTGTTGCTATTTGATGTTTTTAACGAGTTTAACGAGAAAGATAACTCGGTCCTTTTCATGTTTAGAGAGTTTGAAAAGGTACAAAGAAAAACTCCACAAGTTCTTTTTCGTAAATAAATCTCTCAAGTCCAAAAAAGCGTAAAATAATACAAGAGAGATATCATTTCCAATCTGTTAACGAGCTGGAAAGGACAAGCGGTCGACAAGATTTTCATGTTTAGAGAGTCTAAAAAGAGCTTAAAGAGGACTCCATTTTGAGGAACAAGTGGCATTTAGGATAGCAACTGGTTTGGTGATGTTGGAACTTCTCAAAACATGTTGATTTATGTGAAGAGGCTGGCTAATAAGACCACTCATTGCAACTATTCCTCAAAAAGAGTAAAACAACCAAGTGAAAACGTATGATCGGCCAAAGAGATGGTGGTGATGGGATGAAAACAACCAAGGATCATCTGACGGAAAATGCTGATAGAATGGAAATCGTGAGGGTTAAAATGGAAATCGGCTCATTTTTACACAAGCTTGAACCATAGGGAACTATGCTTGGATTCAGTTTCATGTTTACACAAGCTTGAAATGAAAAACTATGCCTGGATTCAATTTCGTGTTTACACAAGCTTGAAATGAAAACTATACTTCAATTTAGTTTCATTTTTACACAAGCTTGAAATGAAGAAATATGCTTGAGATTGGTTTACATGCCCCCAACATGATGAAAGGGAGAGTCTCTTGTAACCAGATGGAATTCGTTGCAGTGAAGCAAGATGGTTATCCAACAATTTTTTGCTTCGTCCAAATAGGGACAAAGGTGAATGGGGTGATTCCCTTCACATAACCTACAGGGAAACTTAACTTTACCACTAGGTACATGCCCCCAAGCTTCATTACATTCACCTAAGTAGACTACTTATGGCTATCAGGTGGATGGAATGAAGGTTCTTTTATGAGAACAAGTGAAAGAATCAACTGGGATTTTACGAGATCTAATCAAAGACTCGACTTAGAACTTGGGACCTTGTTTCATTTTTTAATGAGATTGATACAAGACAAGGAACTCTGCTCATATTCCTTGTTTCATTTTTTAACGAGGTTGACACAAGACAACGAACTATCCTTATGGGAGTTGTTTCATTTTTTAATGAGGCTAACATAGTAAAATAACTATCCTCATGCTCCTTGTTTCATTTTTTAACGAGGTTGACACAAGACAATGAATTGTCCTCATACCCTTCGTTTCATTTTTTAATGAGGTTGACACAAGACCATGAACTATCCTCGTGGACCTGTTTCATTTTTTAATGAGGTTGACACAATAAAATAACTATCCTCATATTCGTTGTTTCATTTTTTAACGAGGTTGACACAAGACAAGGAACTATACTCATGGACCTGGTTCACAACTCATAAGAAGTCACGAAGGAGAGATCTGGTTCCAATGCCTCCAGTACATGATGTACAACATTACTGAATTGATTGTTAGTTGATGTAGGTGTGGAACAGGTTGCCACATAATTAACCCGTGGAGGGGATGATACTATTGATACAAAAGGACCACTTACGGAAGATGGTTGACTAGGAGCTATATTTGGATCGAGAAATTAAAGCTGGTCAATGGTGATAATTCTGCCTTCATGCAGGAAACAAATCACTCGAAAGAGTGTTGAAGTAATAACTCCCATGTCATAAACATAGTCTCGCCCTAGAAGTAAATTGTAATCTAAAGGGCCTGGGACTACCATCACATTCAGATAAATGGTTTTTCCTCCCAAAGTAATAGGTAACTGAGGGAGGATCACTAATGGTTGACTGGTTCCTCTGTTAAAATCCAATAGATTCTGGGTAACATGAACAAGCGGTGGCGAATCGAGCGCTTGCCAAGAAGTTGAGGAAAGGATACTCACAGATGGACCTTCATCTATAATAGTGCAAGATAAAATCATATTACAAACCTGTACTATGATCTAGAAAGGCACATAAGAAGGAAGAAGGAATTCTGCCAGTCGATTCCAATCAAAGGGAGTGACTAGACTACTTGGAGGGGGTCTTGTAAAAATGGGAGAATTAACCCCTTGAGTTACGAGAGCGGGAGGATTTTCCTCCTATCTTGATGGAATAGGAGGACTACCCCCAAGCTCATTAGAATATGAAGAAACAAAAATAACTTGAGTAGTATCAAATTCACTCTCTTTGGGAAAGGCATGATTAGCTGAAGGTGAAATCGGGTCAATTGTTACCTCAACCTGTTGATTTGGGTCCAATATAGACTCATAGGATTTACTTTCAGAGAGAGTGGGTTTCACTGACGGTTGATTTTGGTCAATCAATTCATCAAATAGTGAAGTATTTAGGGAGAGTTTCCTGTAACTAGATGGAAGTCGCTGTGGTGAAATAGGATGGTTATCCAACTCTTTTTTGGCTTTGTCCAGATAGGGACAAAGGTGAATGGGGTGATTCCCTTCACATAACCTATAGGGAAACTTTGCTTTACCCTTGGTTCCATGAAATTTACTACCACTAGTTGATGGTGTGTCACCAACATGATCTCTAGAAGTTGATGGCACGAGATGATGTGAATGGGAAGACCATTCTTCTAAGATCTAAGGAATATTAGGACAATTTCGAAGAAGATGGTCTCCCGCACAAAGTTTGCATGGATATCGAACTTTGTGAGGCTTGATAGATGGTTTCCATCAGATGTTGCATTCAAAGCAATGGTTTCTTGGTTGTCCCTTTATTGAATTTGCTTCTTCTTCTTGTTAGACACCTGGTTAATAGCACCAATACTTTCACTAGGCGAAGAGGAAGAAGGGGAGGAAGAAATAACCGAGGAAGAAGGAAAAGGGTCAACTTTAGGATCAATTGGAGGTTGATTTTGTCCATTTGGAGGTGTACTCAATTGCGGAGAAATCATGATATTTTTAACCAAGTAGGTTGAAAACAACCATACTGGCAAGCCAATGGTAAATCCCGGAAGGGACAATGTAGCCATATATGGAGCACCAATATTCCCGAAAGGAGGAAAAGGACTAGGATTCCCATCAAAAGGAATTTCTTGATCTATGGAATCTGGATTTGTTGCCATATGTTTCAACTTAAGATCAATTAACGAGCAAGTGTGGAGGATGTTATCTAAAATCAATTAAATTTATTTTAATCAAAGCAACATAACAAAACAAAAGAGGGATAATCTATTCAAAAGGTTTACCAAGCAACTGTGAACTGCAGAATACCTTCTGGTGAACTAAGAAGTACAGGTAGGCAATCTTCCCGAATGCTGTGTTCGGTGTATCATAGTTTACAAGGCGACCGACTTGGTTACCTAAGGATGGATAACAACCTAGTGTTGTTCTCCCATATATACCAGAAAGTATGTGAAGGCCAAATCCGTATAAGCGTTGTCTAATGTAAAACCACACAGTGAGAGCATTCCCATATACTTTACATATTGTAACACCACCCCATATACCTGAAGGTACGTGGATGAGCTACAATATACTCACGTACATGGAATAAGGTATCACACTCAAGATGTATTGCAGACAAGTTAGCGACAACTGCTTTGTTTTACGACGCCAGAACATGTCTCTAGCCTAGACCTCTAAATGTTTTTCGTTATGTGACAATCCTCCATTAGGTAAATTCAGATAAATTTTAAGTTGATATTCTTTAGAATTTTCCTTTCAAGGTTCACCACATGATGTATGTTTGCAATTCCTAAAATGCAAGTAATATTATAAGCATTCTTTCCATTCAATTGAACAATGAAAATCCTTAGCTAGTAGGGATAAAGCAATCAGATTTTTGACAAAGAGCAAAGAGCACATCTAATGCAATTTCCCTATCTATTCCTTTCAAGAATTCACAAACTACAATATGAACAATGCAAGTTTTTCTTTTCAAATCCCTTAATTTTATGATGAACAAAAAGAAACATGCACATACAATCAATCTATCTTTCATAAGAACAAAGACTTTTATGATAGTTCTAATTTGAAGGAAGAGAAGACTTTATGACACTTTCTTTTGAATGAAGATTAATCAACTATATTCTAACTTTGACTATAAACTGATAATGACAAAGAAAAAAATTAAGAAACATTAATCAATCAATTCAAAGTAGGGCTGGCAAGGGAGATAACAACTTTTTCTTTGAGACATAACATTCATTGATCAATCAACAAGAAAACAAGCAAAGAAAAGTTGGCAAAAACAATTTCCAAAGGTGGGAAACTAACCTAAGGTTGATCAATGTAGGTCAAAGAGGGCCTAACTGCACTGTAGAGCACTGTCTCTCACTGAAGGGTGCTCTGCAGAGCACTGTCCCCTAACCAAGCCTACGTTGATTTCTGAGAGGCCACTCAAGAGTCATCTAACCTTAATTTTTGACCAAAATTCAATGCAAAAGAGCTGAAATACAGTCAATGAACACAAGTAGGTTCTACAAGAATGTCTTAGGAGGTGAATAAGCTACTAGGAAAGGTGATAGTTTTCCCTAGTGGAGTCACCAATTTGTTTTGGGGAAGTTAGCATCTATGGATAAACACTAATTCATTAGACAAGTAGTTGTGCCTAAATAACAGTTTAAAGTGTTTTAGACTTTTCCTATAAACAATAGATAAGAAGAGGGGATAGAAGGCCTACCTGTAGTTTTTCTTTCCTCTCGTCTCCCTTGTATCGATTCCGTCACTCCTTCCCGTACTTAATCCGCTTGAGAAGTACCCTGCAAACACAACAGAAGAAAAAAACAGATCAAAGCATACGATCCATTGAATATAAATGAAAGGAATCAGAAGCAATTCATACATATAAGCATTATGAAAGAAGACAACATATGGAAAAATGTTCAAACGATTTATTAGATAGGAGAAGGAATTACAACCTTCAGTGTCTGATTCAAAGTCATTCCTCCAGCTTAGATCCCATCCACATTACATCAAAAGCAAGACAAGCTTGTGGCATCACATCATTTTCTCCAAATTCAAGTCTCATAGCAGCATTATCTCCTTACAATTCAACATAATCCAACCAACCCCTAATCACTTAGATGAGTGGTCAATTTATAGGAGGATGAAGGATGTTTTTTCATAAATGGTGGCATTGAATGGCCTTCCATACCTAGATTTAGTTCCATGGAGGAAGGGATGAGAGGATAGGATGCACCTTAACTCATTCCTCATCCATTTTCGAGCTCATAGGAATATATAACTTAGGGAAGCTTCTATATGATTCCAAGAGATAAGAATATTCCCCAAATCCCATTTGAATTTCACTCAAATTCGCCCAGTGTAGCCTAAAGAGGGCTTAGGTACTATGCAGAGCACCCTAACAGTGTATCTACCTGCGCTGCAGAGCACCCTGGTAGTGTATCTACCTACGCTGGTCCCTTTAGAGACTATTTCTGGATGTCTTAGGTCATGAAACTTTCTGGGAAGGAGGAATTCAAAGGGGTGACTTGTTTAGGGCATGTAGCAACTAAAATTAGGGTTTGATGAGCCCTAAAACACTGATCTAGATGTTGTGATTTGATGTGCCCAAATGGATCTGTAACACTTCTAGACCTAGAAGGGTGTGTTAGTCTCATTTATTGACCTAGGGCTCCCCCAAAGTCTAAAAATCTAACCCCAATGCAACTAAAAAAGGTTAAATAATGCAGGATAAAGGTTTTGACATCTACTTGGGACAGATGGAAAGTTAATGGTCGCCTAGATTTCCGCAATCGTCCATGGAAGATCTGCTCCTCTTTAGCCCAAGAACACTCTCACAACACTAAAATGATGCAAATGGTGAAAGTGGAGGCTCAAAAACTCCCTTATAGTCACTCTGGAGGTAATACTTGTCTTAATTAAAGTCATTAAAGTAGACATAGTTCATTTCGTATGATAATTATCAGGTGCCATGTCAACATATTATCAAAAGTTACTCATGTTTTGATGAAAGGACTTTCAGGGCTGAATTGCAAAAATGACCGTGTTCGATTCTCTATAAGCGCTTTCTTTTATGGGATCTTTTCTCGCTCTTGGACTAAAAAATCCCTGAGTTTTCATCATTGGGCTTGTTAAACTCCTATGATGATGATATGAGTGCTTTCTTTCTTGGGACTCTTTCTTGCTCCTAAATTGAAAAATCCCCGAGTTTTACCCTTCTTCGGGCTTGTTAAATCTACGAAGAAGGAATGAGCAGTTATTTTACCTCTTTTTACTCACTCATTAAACTGAAAATATACCTTGAGTTTTCTTCATTTGACTCGTTAAAATTTGATGAAGATCTATTGAGTTTATCGTCGCGTGACTCATTAAAATTTCACGACGAATATCGAGTTTTCTCCCTCTCCTAGTACTCATAAAAAATGAGGCAAACATCTATTGAGCGTAGGTTTATCTCTTTATCCGAACTCAGTAGATTAACTTATGGAAAAGGAACGTTTTCAAGTACACTATTAAACCTTTGTCACACTCGATTAAAAACTATGTAAAAGGGACCACCTTAGAGTCGCTCTTTACGATATTTTTAGACTCTCGAAATATGAAAAGACCAATGAGTTTACCTGTCTGAACTCACTAAATTAATCATATGGGGAAAGTGATTAATACAATTACTTCATGCCAGTATTTTGAAAAGCATTTTTTGGTAGTAGTCGCTCCCTTGAACATGACACTCCCTCAGCAAAACCTTCCTTGTAATGGCCTCTCAATATGAACCTTACCATCCTATGATTTTAGGCTATATACCACGATGTTCTTGCATCTCTGTATGCTAACACTCTTTGGTGCTCATGAGTCTAGTGCTGCATGGTTAAAACCTTTGTGTCATGCCTTCTATTGTTCAAGGGAAAGCCTTTATCTTCTATTTCCTCCATCAAACCATGAAGCATATTCTTCCATCACGCCCTTTTTTGATTTGACCCAATGCTCAAACTATTCTTCAAAAAACAATCATTCTTGTCTCGTTTCGTGTCGATTGATGTAGGACACATTATTGCCTACCTTTCGACAGGTCTCTCCCTATTGACTTCAAAAATCTATCTAGGCAGAAGACCCATAAACACTTCAGTGCCTTGGAACTTGCATACATGAGTGGTAGGTTACCTTGTGTTTCGTCAGGGGTTTTCATTATTGGCTCCTAGTTAAATGATTCTACCAGTGTTCGATGACAAAAACATTATTGATTGGAAATCAGATGATTTCATACATGTTCAACCTCTATGCATTTATTCACATGTTTCAAACTATGTAGTTATGGTGAAGCGAAAGAAAAAGACCTTCGGTAGAGGCTTACATCACTCAGTCTTGTTTCCTCTTCCAAATTGTGAATATTATTTTTTGGAGATAGCTCATCAGAATGATCTTATTATGACACAAGTTCCGCATTGTGCTTATCGACAGACATGATCATCATATCTCTTTGTTGAGAAATAGCTCTGACATAGCTACTGAGAATGGGAATGCTTAACTCTGGACATGATTTTAGATTATATATATATGTGTGTGTGTGTGTGTGTGTGTTGTATCAGGTTTCTCATATTCCCAAAGCTCCGATCCTCTCTCTCTTTTTGCCAACAAAAATGACAATTATATAAAGTATTTTGGCCATCGTCTTTGCCTCTCATCTCACACTTTAGGGGGCATCTATTACACAAGAAAATGACCTCCTCACCAACTCAGAGGAGAAAGGAAAGATGACTGAAAGAATGACGAAGTTCATAGGCCTATTTGTCAAGCTAACGCTCTCCAGGAACTAGCAACCTGCTTAATAGAGCTTCCTAGCAATGCATCAGGTGTGTTAGTGCCTAGGGTAACTCTGTTGGTTGCCTCAAGAAGAGTGTTAATCAACCTAAGTGAGTTTCCATGGGTTAAAGGAACAAGTTGACCAAGAAATATCCCGATATTCACTCCTATGTCAGCTCATAAAAGCAGGGAAACATCAAGATTCGACCTGTTTGGAGGAATTACTATTCCTAATGAAGTCTACAAACGGGGAAAGAGAAAAAAAGCATGGAAACATCTCTGCTTTTTCCTAAAGGAAATCATGAAGGATTTGGCAAGGCTTACCCTCTCATGTTATATTTGTGAGGCTAGGGCCATTGTGGAAAAGGGTCGAAACATTTGAAAGGATTTCCTATTTGACTGTCGAAGCTAGTATCTGACAAAGGCACTGCAAGAGGTTAAGAAGGGAGAGAGAGAGAGGAGCTGGAGGAGTAAGGGAAGGCTGATACAACTAATGGTTGTAATCACCCTTTTCTATCATTAATATAGAACTGCAATTGTGTTGTCCACTCCATAGCATTGGTATTGTAATTAGTTTACATGTTTATGCAATGTCATTATTATGAGTGGCTTAGATACATGTAATTAGATATTTATATATGCTAATGCATTGATTGTCAAAGTTATATGTTGTGATATTACACCTTGTCTTATCTATGTGCAGATTTTGATCTTGGAGCTAGCTGAGGGGTCTTCCACTCCGCTACTTTGCGCTATCCACCAATACCACACCATGACTTGAGGTAATAAGTCCTTCTTCCTTCTTTGATTCTCATTTGATTAACATGGATATGCATGTATCTCCGTGCCAGCTGTAGCTAATATGAAAGTCTTCCAAGGATCTCGGGAAGATCCTTGAGGGTATCTTCGTCACCAAACACCTGTGCATTAATCCCTATAGCACTAGGACATCTTGTAGTAGTACTACGAGAAACAACAAATTTTCCTTGTTTTTTCCATATCTCCCAATTGGTAGAATGGATTGACATGAAATTTTCTAAGCATATTTCCATCATCTTTCTGCACCTCCCCATAATTTTTTCCCCAACGGATGCACGAATCTAAAGAAAAATAAAAAATGGCTGAAGTTGATGGAGGTCGATTTATTGGAAACAGTGTACTGGAATTTTCTGAAATTTCTTGGGCATGTTACCATCATCCATATGCATATCCCCACGAAACAAATTTTTAAATGGATGTGTGAATATCAAGAAAGTTCAAAAATGGTTGTAGGTGATGGAGGTCAATTTCTAAAAAAGTACGCATTGGAATTTGCTGAAATCACTTGAGCATGTTACCCACGTCCATATGCATCCCCCCTTGAAACAGATTGGAAAATGGATGCATGGTTTTCAAGATATGACAATAATAGTCTTATGCTCTATGTATTTCTGTTTCCTATAGTAAAACAAAGCATTCCCGTAGTATTTTAGGACAACAAGGAAAATGAGTGGTAAAAGCTTGGGAATGATGAGTGGATGGTGGAAATAGATGAGGGTGATGGATTTTCATGGCCTTGGTTCTTTTGGAGCATCTGAGAAAAGGAGGAGAAAGTCTAAGTTTGACTTCCTTTGACTAGAATTTTGAGCAATTTGTTTCTTTTCTTTGGTGACAACTTGTTTTTGTTGCTTGCAGATCTTGGAGAGCACATACATTCATCAGAGAGAGACATGGAGCAAAGTTTTGTTTTTTGTTTTTTGTTTTGTTTTTGTTTTGTTTTTTTTTTTTAGGCCTACTAGCCCACTCAATGAGGTTTTCAACTAGTAGGTCTGCCTAGGCACCTCAAGGAAGGTTTTCACCTAGAATAATTTTATTTTCTCTCTTTTTTTTTTTTTTTTTTTTTTTTTTTTTTTTTTTTTTTTTTTTTTTCTCTTTTTTCCAACCCATTGACTGCCTCATGGAGGTTTGAAATCAATGAGCCAACCGCAGGCACCTCAAAGGAGGTTTTGACCTGAGATTTTACTTTTTCCTTTTATTTTTCATTTTTTATTTTTTTCTACCCTACTCTACTTGAAAAACAAAATCACTTTCAAGTATAAAAATACTTACAATGGAGCCATGTGCACATCAAGATGATAGAAAAATTGATGTGTAGGCTTGAAATGTACGCTTTGACATGTACCTGAATTTGAGAGATCAAATACTTTGACTTTGATGATTCCAACACAGTTGAAGAAGAGAGTGTTGTTGCAATTTAATGATAGTCCGGAACCATATTTCAATATAGTTGTGATGCCCCTGGTCCACTTGCTGATTTGGGTCATCTTGGATGTCTTCTTCTTCCATGACCTTTAAATCTTCCTCTTTTTGCTGATTGTTCTCTTGAACACATGGAGGATTTGATGGTAACCATGAGGGAGCTTTCTCAATCTCCGATTTTGATGTCTACTCTTCATTGAATGCAATACATGATCCTTTGATATTCTCATTTGAATCTTTTTCTTTTGGATGTGGTCCTTCAATGATATCAAGATAATCTCTTTTTTCCAATACTCTTCCTGAGTTGAGATGAATACCATTGAGATCAAGAGGAGATATTTGGAAGTGTTGTACCTCAACATTGTAAGTGGGCTAAACTACTTCATTGTGTGGGTTTGGAAATGATGGTATATGTAGTTGAGTGGGAGTGGATATTTGAGATGGATGTGGTTGGAGTTGTGGTTGTGGTGGATGTGGATGGTACGGATAACATGGATTTGGGTATGGAGGATATTGAGAAAAATATTGAGGATATTGTGGATGGATCCCATAAGTTCCTTGCCAACCTTGTTTCCAAGTTTGGTTTTGGGGTTGAGATGGCCAATGTTGCCAAGGAAAGGGTGCGTTACAATGGATTTGAGATGGATGTGAATAGGATTGAAATTGTGAATTAGGCTCTTGCATCATATCAAGTTGAATAGTCTACCATGGTCCTCTTGGTGGTACATAACATAGCTAAATTGTCAACTGATTTGATCCATTATCCTCTTGGTAAAGTTCCTTCAACCTTGGTAATGAGGAGCAACATTTAACATCATGTGATTCTACATGGACAACACAAATATCAACATCTTCTTTTTTTTCTCATTTTGTAGTCTTAACATTTCTACTTGTTCACTTAGATTGCTAATAGTTTCTGTTTTAAAGTTATCAAGAAAATTTCCAAGTTTAGCATCTTGATGCTGATTGAATTACTTTTTCCCTTCCTCTTCATATGTGTTTGCATGTTTCACAAATTTCTTCAAATGATAATTGGTATACATCACCTCTACTCATGAGATCAAGGAGATCAATCCACTCATCCCTAATTGCTCTAAGTAAGAGGGTTTTTAGTGTGTCAGATCCTAAATGATGTAATTTTTCCCTCTTAAAATTGTACATGAACCTCTCTATTAGATCTTCTAGACTCTCATATTATTTTTGATTCATTCTAAATATTTCTTCTTTAAGATAATGGTCTTTATATTTTTCTAGAAATATCTTTTGCATACCATTCCATGATCTTATTGAATTAGTCCCTAAAATCATGAACCATTTAAGAGCTCTATCCTTCAATGTTGTCGGAAACAATCTCAATTTTAGAGTGTTTAACAAGTAATTATAAGATCTACAAAGGATTTCAAATTCAAAGAGAAAGGTTTTCAGATCCTCTGACCTTAGACCATGAAATTTTGGAAGAAAAGATGGAGGGATGTTCTTCATGTGCACACTACCATCAATATCTTGAATGGAGAAACTGAGAGGATATTCCTCATTGTGATAATCTCCATCCATTTCTTCTACATTATTTTCCATATCTTCTTCTTCTACCTATAAAAGTGGATGTTCGTATGGATCTTATTGCATCACGTGATCAAATGGGGGGGTGGGTTGGTGTTGGAGATTTTTTTGTTTTTGTTTTTATGATTGAATGAAAACACTTATGCAATGCACTTTTATGTTTTTGACATGAAAGATGCCTAATGCAAATAATTTTATTTTTTTTTTGGCAGAAAGTAAAAGAAATGAATCAACTAGGGAAGAAAACAATGCATACTTTGACACCTCCCCGATAACAACGCAAAAAAATGATGAGCCTCGGTATTGCAACATGAATGCTGCAACTCTCAAGGCTACCAACTTTAATTATAAAACCTGGGTTTGTATAAACTTAAGAGGTATTGACACTATATGTGCAGCATAAAATGTGTCCTTCCTTTGATGTCGTGACATAATGGAGTGCATGTACTGAAGTCAAACCCTAAACTAATTGCAGAAAATGAAATGCTCGAAATGGAAACCTTAACCTATTACAAGAAAAAAAGTACAAGGAAAGAAACCTATTCTAATTGCATAAATTAAAGATCAAGAACTAAATATCAACCATTACATTTCAAATAGTTTAGATCCATTAACAGAGTTCATTGGATGTGGTGATCAAGAAAATCATCATTGTATTATCCATTCATAAATTTGTCCATTAACTCAAATCACTGAAATGTTTTGGATGGGTAAAGAGACAAGTCGTAAGTGGTCTTTAGTATTCCCTAGTCATTTATTTAGAGCCTAGGGATCTTGATTCAACCCTAAGGGACAATAAACAAGCTTCTTGAGAAAATTTGGCAAGTATATACACGCTGGAAGAGTACTGCAGGGTTTCCTGAAGTACTACTACATGAAACAACATATTTGCTATAGGGAGTTATAATTCAACAAATGACCATCCAAATCAAATCCAAATTGGATGAGAAAAGTTTTGTTATTGAATAAGATGTATTAGGTCTTCATTCCAAGTGGAATCACTCAAAAATACCTTTGTTAACCATGCTAAAAAATGGCAAAAATTTACTAGTCTAAAACATAAAAGTTTTTGAGAACTAGTGAGCTAGTAAATCTATCAAATGACTAACCTAATCAAGTGCAAATGAAATGGGGTGATTTTTGTTATTAAATATAATTTTTTTTTGATCTAATGTGAGTGGAATCAACTTGGTTGAAAATCGTTAGCATGCTCTAAAAAATAGCATAAATTTACTGTTATTTGCCACAAGGGACTTCCAGAAATCTAGATTTCGGAATAAGCAAACTAATCCAAGTAACTAAATGAATACTATGACCTTCAAAATCTGTTCCAATGATTAAAATATGCTTGTGATCCTGCAAAAGAAATTACATCGACCGTTTAACCCAATCTTACAACAAGAAATCATTAATACTAAATGCAGGAATAGAAAGAAACAAGAACAAGAGATGCGAGTGAATAAGAAGTGAAATGAAGAAAAGTAAATGATACAAAAGGCCTTTGAGGCTCTTTGGATGGCCAAGACCAAAGAAAATCAGAGTCCTATGGAAGAGACCAAGATTTAGTACCTGAACATGACACCAATCTTCATTATTTCCATCAATACAATTACACCCTTGTAAGAAATGACAATGGAGTTGCAAAAATACGAGTTCTTTCCACAAGAAGACAAAGAAAATTCAACCCCTAGAGGAAAATTCAACTTGCTACTTATAAAAAATGATTATGAATTATTCCCCATGAAAGGAGGAAGCTTTCCCCACCAAAATCCCTTAATTAGTGGATCTGGTCCCTAATACTAGGAATTTGCATTAAATGGCAAAGAACACATTTCTAGATTTTCTCAATCATTGGAGCTCCTCAATCTATGCCATAATTCTAGAACAACTTTATGATTTATTATTTAATATTGATCCTCCTGTAATAGGGAGAAAGTCCCTAAATTACCTCCTCCTTCAAATCTTCATAATCTGCCCAATATTCTCACAATATTCCACAAAAATAAATAATATTAGGCACAAATACTCAATTATCCATAAACCTTCCTAATGAACATATTAAAGTTAAAAATACATTATCTAATGCAAAAATAGAGGTTTAATGTGTTGAAGGATGCTTAGATGGGCCTTAATTTATGTCTAATTTAGAGACATGGGCCTTAATTTATGTCTAATTTAGAGGCCCATCAATATACATACACACATATGCTCCATGGGGGAGGGGCTGGGACCTTGTTGCAAACAAACATGCAATATGGTAACTTTAATCGAAAATGCATCATACCACAATAATATTATGGGAGAATGCATCACACCACAAGCATATTATGGGAGAATGCATCACACCACAAGCATATTATGGGACAATGCAAGCTCACGGTGGGGGAGTGATCTATTAAAAATGTGGTTGAAGGACATTTAAAGTCTTTTCGAGCTAGAACATCATATACATGGCATTTAAATCCTTTGTAATGAATTTGAAGGTTGATGTTTCCTTGAGATATCATTCATGAATTGAGTGCTATTGGATGTATTGATGCACTAAAGCAAAAGAAGATAGCTTAAGGCAACACTAAAAGATATAACATTGTGCTACCAATCTCCAGCTCACATTAGACGTGGATGCAAGACATTAAAAACACATAAATGATAGAACACTTCTCATGGGATGTCCTAAGGTACGCATATGTCAAGAGAACACAATGGGTAGTGCTTGGGAGGAAGGCTTATTTAGGTTAATGTCCATTCCATGGGGTTCTGTAAAGAATGGCACTATTCACAACACAAAACGATGCAATGCACATCAAGTATATGAATGAACAAATATGAGAAAGGGACCTACTTTCTAGTGTGGTTTCAAGATATGTGGAGGGATATGAATCAACATCAAGCACTAAAACAATGTATACCCAACTAGATACCACATAAGTTCCCTCTTGTATGGAAGAAACACGATACTCTGAAGGAGACAATAAAACACCATTTTGAAATGCATACGTTGTGATAGCAGGTGAAATGTACTAAGACCATAGGATGATGGTGTTAATGCCTCACTGATGTGTTATGTTACAGGAGACATATATGCATAGGTTGCGTTGGAAACTATGAATAGGCAGAGCGTTGAACATGTTATACATTGGTGGTTGATAAGGTGTCACCTGCAATGTGCCTTCCCATTGTGTTGAGTTGCAAATCACATCTCCCATCTGTAAAATTTGGTCAAATCCATATGAATATCCCACAAAGGAGATGCCCCAACATCATGAAGAGTGTGTAAAGGATATACTACATTATAGGGCTGCATTGAAAGAAAAAATGACAGAAGTTAAATGCAACTCATTGGGCATCTGTTATGCATTAGTATAGTGGACATCAAATGTTGATAGACACATTGGGCACATTGTATGTCTGGTGGGCACATAGTTTGTCAATAGAGGCCCTCACTACTCACCACAATCAACCCAAATTATGTTTCTCTCGTACTTATCCTTGTCGATGATAGAAATAATTTAAATCAGAGAAGGATGCCATAAATGTATCACTTAGCGTAGGAGATCCCATTCCAATTGACGCCTAGGTTGTGAGGAAGGGAATGGGTCACACACTTGTGTGTATCTAATAACGTGCATTACTACTCAAAGAAACTATCAGTGATAAGAAAACATTAAAAGAAAATAGGAAGCTCATGTCACTTCAATTACAAAGTAGCGGCCATCTGAGAATGAAGCTATGTTTGGTAGAATTTTAGATCAGGAAAGGAAGGTTACTTCTATAAATTGATCACAAGACATGATTGCTACTAACCTAAGGTCAACAAGTCTCATCCTAAAGCTTCAACATGTAACCAGAAAATGCGACTTGGACAAAATTGTGATTATGCGACCTTCATAAGTTACAAAGTCGCAATCTATTCCTGAGGTCTCCAAGTCGCAATGTGGAGCTTCAACTATGCCCCCAAAGGATGCGACCCATATTACTACATGATCATGAAATCCCTTCCTCAGTTGTAGAGTCATGAAATCACAATAGAGGGGTTAGTGGTCTATGCAACCTCGCCCTTTTTTACAACCTTGCGACTTGTTGGCATCACAAACTATGACCTACTCTGTAGTTAAAAATGTGACCAACATTATTCATCGAAAGTATCTACATTTTTAATGCATTAAAGATCAATGGTGATTGACAACATTAAAAGTTGTAGTAGGTTGAAATGGCACATCATATTCCAACCCTCACAGTTGATACACCTTTAAATGGTGCTTCAATGCATAATGGGAGTGTGTAAAAGGACCGTTGTGCGTGAAACGTAACTTATTCCCAGTTTGTAGTTTTGGAGAGCCTTTGCAAATAGTGCCAACATTATATGCTGAACAGTGGGAAACACATTAACATGCTACCTTGAAAAGGAATAACATGTAGCCCACACACCAAGTACCAATATGCTTATACATTACAACGAGCTAGGGTAAAAGCAAACATGGCAAAATGGGTAGTATGGTTATTACCATGACATTGCACGACCTAAAATCAATGTTGCAATGGCTTCCAAGATATTGTGACAATAATTGTATTGAAAGGAGGCATTATTATTCTTGAGGGTATGAAGGGTTGAACACATACGTGGAACATATTACTACTACCAAAATTTGCTGATGTCGAATATGTAATGGATGGACCAAGTAATGTGCTTGGGATGTTTATTTAACTGATCCAAAGGGCTCCAATGATCAAAATTACACATACATGCATATTGGATATACACCAAAAAACTATGGAAGACTAAGCCATCATCTCAGGGCTATAAACCCTTATCTATCATTATGATATTTGTTCTTTGCTTCCTTAAAGTGTACATGGTTTGTGTTTTAATCAATGGATGTGTGTGCTTGCAAGGCTAATGTTCCACAAAAATTTGTTACTGTACTCTTTGGAGACATGGCAAAGATGCCATCTAGTTTTAAGTGCTACGACTATTGCCATTGCTGAACAATGAATCCACATTCAACACTTATTCTATGGATGATATTTCAGAGCAACAATACAAATATCAAGAGGGCACCTCCAGTAGCAGTAGAGGATGAGTCTCAAAGTGGGAAGATAATGGATGGGAACCTAAAAAGACCTAGGAAAATCCACATACATCAACAACACTGTGGTGTAGAAAAGGACTATACAGGGGTCCAAATTGGTGTTTAACTCTCATTCATTCTTCTAATCTTTATGATATTATTCATCGAATTCCAATATATATGTGGATAATGTAATTTTTTTGCTCATAGATCACTAGAGAAAGTAAGAATGTTGACCTAGGAGAAAGGAGATACGATTTCACAGAAGCTACACAACTAGGGTTTCGACGAGATTGAAACTAGATCCATTCATGCTCCTAAAATCTAGTGGCAATGTCAGGAACACAATGACAAAAGGTGATTGGATGCAAGTGAGGCACATAGCAAGAAGTTCAACCATTCATGCAGTTCTCCATGGTTTCACAACAATGTTAGCAACAAGAACCAACCCTAGGGTTTCTAAGAACTTCTCTTTTCTCCTCACATTCTCTCTTCTATAAGTATGCAAACATTCTCATCATGATGTCAACAGTTATTATGAGATCAATTCAACATGTACTAAGTAATAGGCATGAGAGAGTAGTGAGGAAGTTCAACAATCGTGAGAGGAGGTCAAGGGTCACAATTGGTGAATAGTCATGTCATCTCTATAAATGTGCCCTCATGCTTCATTTTAGGGGAACCTTTAGCACTTGAGTTGAGGCTAGGATTAGATAGCTGATTTGTGCTTGAGAGTTAGAGGCACTCAACTCTTGGAAGCTAGTAGAGTGAGCTGTAGTGAGGCTAGGGTTTTGCATTAGGAAATGGTATGAGCAGTGCATGTTCCACTATTGGGCTCTGAAAAATTGCAAGATATGCACTGGTATTTGCAAAAACAATAATAAGATGTTCATCATTTCTAGCATTGACTCCCATGCTTATTCATAGTGGTTGTATTGGATGTCTGATATTTTCACTGCATTTGTTTTTGTGCATTCATATACATAATATGTTATGGATTGCTTCATAGTTGTTGCATGTATGTTTGTTTTCGAATATGTGCTTACCTATTTCTTGCCATGTTGGTGATTCATTTTGAACTGATTTGCAATTAACCTTTGGAATGTTCTTATTCATATATTCCTGATTAGGTTTTGTCTTACTAATCCCTCTTATGGAATACTCCTTATTTTTTCTGAGACTTAATTCTACCTCTTTCTATAGTTTGTCAATATTGGGCTGAATTTGTTTCATATCTGGCAATTTCATTCTTGTCCCCACTCTGACACCTTCTCATTTGATAGCCAAGAGTGGAAACATTCATGGTTGCAGTCGAGCCCACATATAGGATGGGGCTCCTATCCCAAACGGTGTGAGGTCTAATTGGGACTTCACACCGAGGATACCTCCTAGATGTTGGTGGTACATTCTAGTTTGTTAATAGATTTTGGTGCTAGAAGGAGGGCCATATGAAAATATGATCCCTTTGAGCTTGTAGTTTAGTCTCATATATGTAAATGAATCTATCTTGAATCTCTATCCCGGGTTGTTTTTTTGAAAAATTTAACCTTTTGGTCCTCGAGGAGATAATCTATCACTTGTCAGGGTGGAATTTTGATGACGAGGGTCGAATAACAATTTTGGGACACATGCTTCAAGTTATTCATTTATGTCACTCTAACAGAATACATTTTAAAGATGTTATTGACAGGTTATTTACCCTCACGCTCGAAGGTTGTGTTAAGCAGTGGTGCGACACATTACATGCAACTTCCATCCATTCATTTGAGAAACTCATCGATAAGATCTGACAAGACTATGAGAGGTATGATTTTCAAGATTTTTTAAAAGGATAAATCAATGTAGGATGAAGCCTGGAGAGCCATTAGAGGATTTTGCTGCTAGGTTTGTTCATATTTTTTCTAAATTTCCTGAAAGAGATGTCGATTGAGTGTATTTGAAATAAACATTCAACGGTTGGTTCGCATTTATATGCAACACTTTCAATCTGGAACAAATATCGATTCTGATGATCATCATGATAATCTGCAAGTTACAAATTGTCCTGATCTTATCCCTAATCTTGTCTTGCCTATCTCTTTGAGTCAGGAACAACCTCAAGCCTACGAGGACGAAATTACTGCTTGTGAAATTTCTCATCCTCCTCCTAATTTTTTACCTGATGAAATTTTGGTCATAAATGGTTTAATGAAAAATGTTTATAGGGAAATGAATCAAATTGTCTTGCTTCTGAAGCTCTCATACATCCTCTTGAATTTGAACTTGAAAATCATGTTGATGTAGCATCTCTTCTTGTAGATGAAACCCACATCAAGCCTGTTAAATATGTGTCTGAATCTATTCCTGAAATTCATTCACCTATTGGAAATAATTTGGGTCTTGTCTTAGACAGAGCTGATTTTCCCATCAAATCAATGGAGCATGACATGCACATAGATTCATTTCCCCCTTTCGCTAACACTAATATGCAGGGTGTGAGTCCTGGTGCAATTGGTCCCCCTTCCTTTGAACCATTTTAGCCATTATATCCTGATTTATTTTCTACTACACCAATGGTTTCTTGAAATCATTTACATCTTTATCATATCGGTGTTGACTGTGATCATGTACATGTGGGTGATTTTTCGCAGTGACAGTATGAAAATGTTGAATCTCTTGTTCTTGATCTCTTCCGTTTGCAGTCTTTAAGAGGTGAAGAAGAATACCTTACATCTCAACCAATTCAATATGGTTCTCTCAATGATTCATCTTCACTTTTAATCCAAGAAGAGCCTTATGTGCCAAATACCCAACTTGATCAAATTGATGGCTTCAATGATTGTGATTCTACCAAAAACATATTCACTCACACCTCTTGAGATTGTAATTCATATCCATCTGTTGATCCTACGAAGCCACCGAAATTTGATGATTCACCTTTCAAAAGTTTGGGGACTCATAAGGAAGTTGGGGCACTTTAGCTTTCGCTGATGGTTATTTGAGGTTCTCATGATTCTGATTAGACCTCTGAACCAAGTCATAGTAGGGTTTTTGAAATTGGGATTTATGTTCTCCACTCTTCTCTCAGCATCATCTTTCCAAATGCGATCTCATCTTGGAAAGCCTATGATTCGATTGATGTTTCTTTGAGCACATTTTCCATATTCTATTATTCGATATGCATCAACCTCTATACCCTGATTGTTTGTTGTGTTGAAAAGTGGGCAACAAGAAATGCTAAATTTTGAATGTGCTAAAAATAGAATGTCTAAAAATAACAGTTTGGCCAGTGAGGTCATTGGCCACCTTGGGTGAGAGGTGAAACTACTAAAAATAGAAAGTTCTAAAAATAGCATTTATGGGTCCCTTCCTATTTATAGCAGTC
>APFE030267666.1:132308-156633 GCA_000404065.3 Pinus taeda | reverse complement strand
AGTGAGGTCATTGGCCACCTTGGGTGAGAGGTGAAACTACTAAAAATAGAAAGTTCTAAAAATAGCATTTATGGGTCCCTTCCTATTTATAGCAGTCCCTAGTCTATCCATAAGAAGTAAAATTAATCTTGGTCTTAACAACAGTTGGAAATATTAATTAATTAATTCAGTTGAGTTAATTAGTTAAGGAAATTCGAATTTGAAGTCTTCATGAGCACGCACATGAGTTGTCCCACTGATTGAGGAATTTATCCTTAATTTCCTCCACTGATTGAGGGAATAAGTATGAGTTCTATAATGAGAGAATTAGTTGACTTAGTTCTAACTAGTCAAGTCTGGTTAGATTATTTTAACCAGTTGTTAAAATAATAAAATATAGTGTGTTAATGCTTGCATGCATGTGACAACTATTATTTTAGATAACTGAGGATTCACTCATGGATAACTGTTGCATGTCAGTTCTGTCAGAGACCCAATTGAGATTAGATGAGGGATAGTGTACTATCAAATGCTTGGATCTTCCCATGGAATATTCCTTGCAGGCATGAGGAACTAGTGTCCTCAAGGATTGTGTAGTTGGACCTATGGTTGACAACAGGTATGATTTGGGGCCAATGCTCATATGTTATGAATTGGACCCCAATTAAAATTGCGCAAGAAAATAGGGTATTTATGGATGGTTGCCTACATATTGAGGCATAGTGAGTCCATCAACTTCATCTTTTGATTGCAGAGAGTACAAGATAGCTCTTGAGCTGATATTTTTTGTAAACAGAAGAGGACTTCCACTTGATTGATAATACAGTGTTGGGGGTTTTATGCTGGTGCTTTCCCCAGTGATATATCTGTGTTATGTGTGATTATTTCTCTTTATCAGTTATATGTGTTTATGGTTGATGTTTCTCATGAAATCGATTTTGCTTCTGCTTAATGTTTTGTAGAAGTAGATCATGTGTTTTGATTTATTACATTGCATTACTAGTTTGATCTGCAGGTGAAATTTCTACATGCTGAAGGGAGTACATCGATCATTGCCTCAAATATTTTTGACTGTTTCCCAGCCGCTATGGATTGGGAACATGTACAAGTAGGTGATGTATTACAATCCAATATATGTGAGGGTACCAATCATCTAACCTCTCTCTTTCCCGAGACTCTTCCGTTCGATTCACCTCATTCTTGGGAATTTAAATAATCTGATCTATTGGGCTACCAATCTATCAATGTTCAGACATCTAATCAAATCAATAATACATTCACTAATAGTTGTCTTGTCACAACTAATGATGACCATATGCATTCACCTATTAATCCCATGAAAGCACCGATATTCAATGTCTTTCCATTTGAAGGTTCAGAGATTTGTTAGGATGGTGAGGTACTTCAGCTCTCACTAATGGTTATGTTAGTTCTCCCGTCATTGACGAAATCCATGGACAACTTCAAACTAGAGTTTCCAAATTCAAGGTTTCTATGTTTCAATTCTTTGATATCTTAGTTGCACTTGAAAAAAACATCTCTTGTCAAAGTCATCAAGTTGATCATCCTCAACATCATGATGGGTTTGCTGACTGGATGGAAGGATCTTATCTGGCAAATGTCTTTGCAAGCAGGTAACATCTTGCCTCACTTTCGCTGAATTGAGGGTTAAGCATGAATGGATGTGTGTCATGGTTGTATGATAATAGATTTCATGTATATAATTATGTTTACCAGGATTAGATTGCAGTTTGGCTTGAGCAGTATTTTCTGGCGCGTTTTCTTGTAAGTAGACATGACCTTCTTGTTGTTGCGCATGTTTCACAGGTGAGAATTTTGAATTTTTCTCAACCCTTCATACCAAGTCTAATTTCTAACGTATTTGTCTTTTCAGGTTAGGAAATACTATGGTGGCTACATTGGAAGTTTGATTTCACATGACCTAATCTCCTCTTTGGTTCAATTATGGTTTTGAGGTTTAGACTAGTTAGATTTTAGGTTTTGCTCATTAATTTGTTGATTAAGGTTTACTTATTAGCATTTTCCTTATGGTTTAGATATTCCTTGTTGTGTTTTATTTATCATAGGTGATTAGTTGTTGCATGCCAATAGGAATTTAAGTTGGCATTCATATTCTTGCACTACTCATTGTTGCATGGAATTCATGAAATATTTTCATATGCAATGCATTGGTCTTTTATTTACAATTGGATGATTTCTTCCTTGAATTTAGATAACATTGCATTGCACTATATTCTCGCTTGCTACAATACATCATGCATTTGTGCAATTGGATGATTTCTTCCTTGAATTTACCTAGCCTTGCATTTTTCTCTACGTTGAATGCCACTACATGAACCTTCACGAAAATGGAAATTTTTGAACCTTTGGTGCTATGATTATCTTTATTACACCTGTTTTCACATTATTAAATGTTACAAGGACTGATTTATCCTCTTCACTCATGTTGAAACCTTCAAAGGGTTTCCATGGTCACCTAGCTCTAATATTAAAACCCTAACCCTAATGATTGCGTGTGGTTGTGATGGTTACTCCAAGAGGTAGCTTCTCTTAGAACCGATCCTCAAAGTTACACCCTAGACATCTTCCCTATGAGTCTAACTCATTAGCAAGGAAAATACCAACAAGTTTCTTGTGGGAAACCCTAACTAGTCTAAATAAACTATACCCATAACCTAAACCTTATGCTCAACATGGTCTTGAATATCTCAATGACTTGTTTTCATTGTTCACCTATTAGCTAGAGATGAGATGTGGAAGCTTGACATGAGGGAAAACCTAAAACAAAATATATTTTAGTTTTCATCAAACAAGAAACAAACTCTCTTTCCTGTAAAATAAGTTAGGACCCCTCATTTTCCTTGGTCTGATGAACACTCAATAATAAGTGCTAATGTAAACATGAAATTAAATGAAATTAAATAAACTTGGGTAAAGGATTGAAAAAGGATTATTTCGCAGAGAGGTAATGCAATGACTCTGTTGGGGTACTGACCAGGTTCACTGGCAGCGAAGCAATTTTTGTGATTTCTTGAAGTGACTCCATCGGGGTACTGTCCAGGCCTACTGGCAGTGGAGAAACACCTGAAACCTATTTTAAAATTATGAATACAATAAGCCCTCTACCTTGTTCTCTACATCATCATTAACTAGTGACATGTGTGAACTTCTAAGTAGGTTTAATGACTAACAAGATCTATTTGAGACATAGAGGAAGGGAAAATATGTAAAGGTCAAGGTAATGAAAAGAGGTGCCCATAATGGTTGTTCAATACTTCCTCTCATTATCATTTAGGCTCGATATATCATAAGGACATAACTAGAGATGTTGGATTCTACCAGTTGTCTGCCAATTGTTGTAGCCACTACAACAACACCTAAAAGTCTGGGCATATTTAAAATTTTTGGGTCCCTCCCCACTCGCCTCAAGCAATTAGGGTTATTATTGGGTTTTCAATGTGTCAATCTCCCCATGACTTGTTTCTATAGAACCCTATCAATCCACATGTGCACGTGATGCATATTGCATTAATTCCTCACTTTTCACCCCAAATATTGACCTCATGACTGCATTAGGGTTTAGGGTGGTAGGTTTCTCTAATGGTGCATCATCCTATAATATGCATTGCAAAGGCACCATGTGTGGACAAATAGGACTTCAATTTGGATTTCATTATGTGGAACATATTAGGGTTTGGAAGAAACCCTAAATTTTGAAAATAAAGGTTCCCCTCATGTTTTAACCTAATTTGTATGCCTCTAGGGGCACATTCTCATCGACATTGCGTGAAATTACGGTAAGGATCATTTCATTTCATATTCTCCTAGGCTCATCATTGGTTCCCTGTCCCAGTGTGTGCATTAGGGTTTGAGGTAATTACTATTTTTTTCGAAACCTTGCGTGATCATGAGTGCCTTCGACGCCCTTTTCAAGGTTTAGGTTGATGAAGAGAGTGCACTTGTATATTGCAAACTAATTTTTGTAAGTTTTATGTTGTGGCTTGTATATTTCACTTAAAGAAACATCTGTGATATTTTAGATATCCACATTGGTGCTGTGAAGTTCTTTGTGACCTTGTGGGATTCACTTAGACCAACCTTCAAATTCCTCATTTTTTATTAAGGCTTTATGGTTGAAATACATGTTTATGACTCCACTAACCTATGTGGTATTTTGGCATGTAGGAAAAGCAAAAGGAGTACACCATAACTGTTCGACCAATGTGCAGGAGCCTTGGCAAATGAACCATCACTAGCTCATGTTAAACATGGATGAGAGACGTTGAAAACACATAAATGATGTCACACTTCTGACAGGATGTGCTAAGGTACACATATGTCAAGAGAGAATAGTGGATACTACTTGGGAGGAAGGCTTATTTAGACTAATATCCATTCCATGGGGTTTCGTAAAGAGTGGTGATATTCACAACACAAAACCAATGCAATGCACATCAAGTATATGAATGAACACATATGACAAAGGGACCCACTTTCCATTGTGTTTTCAAGATATGTGGAGGGCTAGGAATCAACATCAAGCACTAAAACAATGTATACCACCAAGTGGATGCTAGATAAGTGGCCTCTTATATGGAAGAAACATGGTACTCTGTAGGAGACAATAAGGGAAAATTTTAAGGATGGAAAATTATCTTGAATTTTAAAAACATTGGCAAATCTCATTAGTCATTAATATGCAAGCTATAAAAAATTTATTGATATATTTGTAAAATTACTCAAATTTATAGTGGTTTTATATATCGTCTCTATATAATGTTGCGATTTTTAAGGTAAAATAATTTTATATTGTTAAATTTGGGTGAATCATTTTTATAAAAAATGGAAATTGGTGAAATTTTTTTGTGGAAAAATCATGGAAAATTAGCCCACCTGCAAATATTAGCCCCTAAAATTTTCCATGGGGACAATAAAATGCCATTTTGAATCACATATGTTGTGATAGCGGGTCAAATGTAGTAAGATCATAGGCTAATGGTGTTAATGCCTCGCTGATGTGTTATGTTATGGGAGACATATATGCATAGGTTGCCTTTGAAACTCTGAACATGCAGAGCGTTGAACATGCTATACATCGATGGGTGATAAGGTGTCATTTGTGCTGCACCTTCCCATTGTGTTGAGTTACAAATCATAGCTCCCATCTATAAAATTTGGTCAAATCCATACGAGTAGCCCACAAAGGAAATGCCCCAGTGTCATGAAGAGTGTGTAAAGGATATACTACAATACAGGGCTGCATTGAAAGAACAATCGACAAAATTTAAATGCACCTTGTTCAACATTTGTTATGCCTTAGTATAGTGGGCACGATATGTTTGTGTACACATTGGGCACATTGTATGTTTGGTCCACAAATAGTCTATCAATAGAAATCCTCACTGCTGATCCTGATTGACCTAAATTATGTTTCTCTTGTGACTATCCTTGTCGATGATAGTGTTGTACCTTGGGAGACAATTCCTGGCTGAGTAGAAATCAGTGCCCAAGATATTCATTAAAGATTACATATTTATTGCTTGTTTGTCTCATCATTTTGAAAACCCTAGAATATTAAATTTTAAACCCTTTAAACTTCAATACATCGAACATAGCTTTAAATGGCCTTTAATTGTTGGATACAAATGAATAGAAATCTGTGAGAAGTGTTGGTGAAAGTTTCAGAATAAAAGGTTGTATGTGCAAAATATTTTACCATAAATTTAGAGGAAAGTGTGTTCGATGAGAAATGGAAAATTTGAAAGAAGAAAATTATTTAAGGATTTTGGACCTCAAAATTTACAGAAACTTATAACCATTAACTATAAATAAAGAACAGATTTCTTCAATTCTTTCAATGAAGAAATACATACATAATATGTCACAAGAAAAACAAATCATACCCAACAATTTCTGGAATCGCTGCAAAGCTTTATTTCTCATTCAAGTGAAGATTAAAGTACAAAAGTAGCCTTCTCTGAGGTATGCAAAAATCCGGAACCTTTTTTCATCTTACTGAAGTACATTTATACAAACTTTGAAGAGACATTTATCAGAACTGTCAACCTCCTAACTGCCTAACTATTTGAACATTACATTGAAACATAAAAGATTACATGACTTGAAAAATATAATAACTTTTAAAAGTAAACATTTCATCCTAAATCAATCTGAGATTGCAGAACAATAGAGGGTTATGCTTCTGTAGCAGCACTTGTGGCGACATGCATTCCGTGGTCTTCCTCCAGATTTCTATACTTGTACTTGGGGAATTTAAAAATTTAACATGTGCTATCTTGAAATCTATGATTCTGTTGTATGCAAGCTTCTCAATAAAAAGCATTTTCATCATCCAAAGTTGAAAATATCTATGAAGATAATTGAGAATTGTAGCTCCCTTTAATACCGCAGTCTTTTCATGTGTAGAATTAATCTTACTTTTTGCTTCCATTAGTAATGTTTCATAAAGTTCTCAGGATATCAAATTGTTTTTCTGATCCCAACAGGATTGTAAACCAACCCTTGTTCTTTTATCAAAAATGATATTGAACTTCATCATTGCTTCCTTAATTCCATCAATTTCTTCACTGCTACTTTTCTATTGGCATTTTTCAATATCATTTTGTTTATTTCTATCACATGTTTAGTCCTATCTTCTATTCCAAAATCTTTCATTTCCTGTGTAGACTTTGAGTTTAAGAAGTCAACCAATTTATTAGCAGACTGGGCTCTATTCTGTAGCTTCTATTTATTACTAAGGATGACTTCTAAATCTCTAATCTTCTCCTCTTCATTGATAACCATGAATTCCCAAACATTCTTTACTGTATTAATTATGTCATTCCACAAGATTTCTCTTGGTTGTACCAGAGACATGTTTGCTTTCACTTTCCCCTTTAATTCTTTAATTTCTTGATGAGTAGCCTGAAAATCCCTTCTGTGTTTTTTTGCAATCTCCTTGGTCATAAATAACTCATGTTTAGTTTTTTTAATAAATTTCACAACATTTTCAAACTTAGTTTTCTTCTTCTTCAAATCATTTTTAGCAATGTGCAATTCAGTCATAACTTGACTCAATTTCTCAGTAGGATAATCTGAATTTTCTACCACTACAATCATTCATACATGTGAATCAATCTTATGCTGTAAAGAAAGATTCATCTCTTTCAACTTCATTATTTATTCATCCCTTTGTAGAAGTTCTTGGACTAGTAATTGTTTCTCTTTTTCAACCCATGCTACCTCTGAAGCAATGGGATGCTTTGTAGAGGGAAATTTTAACTTCTTCTTCAATATATGATTTTCTACCTCAGCACCCTGTAGTAACTTCTGAATTTCAGACCTGTCTTATGGATTCACACCAATCTTGAAAATTATCTTTTCTAGCTCCTCATTTTGGGTATTAAGAGCTTTGGAATTTTATTTCTCCAACTTCAGCTAGTTTACCAGTTTCTCTAACATATTTTCAACATTAGAAGCAATTGAAGCAGAGTTATATAAATCATGGAAGATTAATTGACCAGTCTACATATGAAATTAATCTTATCAGGTAATGGAATGCTCTTTGCATCTACTGTTAAATTAATAGTCTTGAACCCTACTGCAGCTGTCACTAACATTGTTGATGGATGAGAGAGAGAAAATTTCAACTGAATTTTCTCTAGACCCATAGCTGATAGTAGGCTTGTCTGATATTCAAAAGATAATTGAGCTTCTGATTGTGATTCCATATTTTCTCTAATATTATTTTTTCATTTTTCCACTTGCAAAAACATTTTTTTAATCACGGAAACTGAATCTTGAGAAGATTCTCTTGGAACTAGAGAAGGAGTAGAATCTTTTCCCCCAATTGCGATTGTATACTAGGAGCTGCTAATGTACAAGTCTCTTTAGATATCTTTTCCCTTTTTTCTGCCCTATCTTCTTCTTCCTCTAGATCAATTTCCTCTAACCTACCTCTTTTCAGGTTCTTTTCAGTAGCAAGAGGGGTCTCAATTTCCATGTTTCCCAAGGGAGCTGACTGTCCTCCATTTGCTAGCTTCTCTATTTCTGGTTTTGATTCATGCATAAAAGGAGCATAGCCATATTCTATTCTTTTGTTTGAAATTATATAATATGGATCATAAGCCCATTTCTCCTCTAACAAAAAATTCATTCCTTCTAACAATTTTTGGACTTCATCTACTGCTTGCCTAGTATTCACAATGAATAGTCTAACAATCCTAGGCAAACTAAAAAGGAGTCCCTTCTTTGTAGGTACAAAATGTACCTGATCCACATTTAGACTCTACCTAACGAATTCCAAAGAAAACATTCTCATAGAAACAAAATTCGGTAATCTGTAAGGTTCAACCTCAGCTCCATACAGTCTTATTTCATTATGATCCTGGAAAGAAAACCAATCTCCAACCTTTACATCTTTACTCACTTGAAGGAAATATTAAGCTATAGGGAGTAAAGCTAGTGCAGGTGAACTGTTTATGATTGAATACACAATTGAAAGGAAATAGGATGCAAAATCGGACAGACCCTCATTTTTAGGATCAATTCCTACTACAACAGTCCAGAAGAACATTGATTGTTTATGCTTGAGAGTGTCTATGATATTCAAACCTAGATGCATGAATTTCTCAACATTGGAGTACAAGCATAGATAGGTCACAAGAGAAGGAAACCTAAAACAACCTATAAGAGTGAAATTCATGAACTGGACATTAATTAGTTTATCCCAATATGTTGGTATATCCAATACAACTCCAGGTTTCATCATTACAACAAACATTCCTAGAACTACTTTGTCAATTACTGTAATGTCTTCTTTCCCTAAAATTCTAGCCAATACCTGAAGAACTGGTCTTACATCTTCAGCAAATATATCCAAGGAAAAATGAGTGGAATCTACAGGGAATTATTTTCCATCAGTCATCAGATACAAGAGAATTAGAAAACATTTTGGTTCTGATAAATCTTCAAAATAGGCAGTCAATGATTCTTCAGAAAAAGACAAGTAAGACTCCATAGAAGCATAGCACATTGTTTGCTGAATCAAGATAGAAGACACCTGAAAAACACTTTCTCCTAGCCTATTCATTACAAAGCACCTTTGAGGATACATTGCTGAAACTAGCCAATGAATAAATTTAGGAAACATATATGTTTGAGGGAAAAAGGCTACCAACACACCAGATTTTACCATTGCAGCATAAATTGGGGAATTATACTAGTTTAACTGAACATGTTAGTAGAATTCATGATGGTTAATAGGGAAAGAGACATCGAAGATATCTCTGTCAGTATCCATGAGTGGAATGTTAGAAGAGGAACTCGCTAAAACAATTTTCTTGGCCTTTTTCAAAGGATAAAATGATTGATTATGACAAAACTACTTGGTATTGGTGACGAGGCTGACTTGGACGTGAGTTTGACTTTGAATTTCTCAACAACGAGCAACAAGACAATGTACTAAGCAAAAAACGAAGAAAATCTTTTATAGTAGAACAAGAAAGTACAAGAGGGAAAATGGCATTAAATGTTATCATGGGGAAAATGACCGAATTTAATGAGGGATTTCACATTTCGGAGGACAGTTGTACGAAGGCATATGACATGGCGAATGAAAAATATGAACTGGCTCGCTTGTTGACATTACTTTCGCGGGATTGCTCTGTATGGGACTAATTCCTGGGTGGTGCCTCCATAGTAAATCTGCACTGTTCATCCAAAAGTCAACATGCCCAACAAAAGTCTTTGCGGGGCACTCGTAGTGTTATCCTTCGACTTAGTTGTGTCGTCGGGTTTTCTCCATCAAGTGAGTCCCGTCTTATTTTCCTTTCGCTCACCACCAACTTTTCCACACTTTAACATCTCTAAATGTCGCTGCAGGGTCCCACCATCCATCTTTATTTATTACAAGACACTTTATAGTGATAGGATATTAGTATTAAAAAAAAACTTTGCTAAACCAAAGTAACTTTAGTTTAATCAAATAATAAAAAGGCTTTAACATTATTTTCTTTTCTCTTTTCAGTATTTGAGTTTTTTTTCTTTTACAATTATATTTAATATGTACAACACATGAGATTTAAAATAGGTTACAAAAAATAACATCAAGTTAAATAAGGGAAGGATGCCATAATTGTATCTCTCAACCTAGGAGATCATATTCCAATTGACGCCTAGATTATGAGGAAGGGAATGGGTCACACACTTGTGTGTATCTAGCAACGTACATTACTGCATGAAGAAGCTATCAATGATAAGACCAAAGTACAAGAAAACATGAAGATCATGTAACTTCAGTTACAAAGTAGTGGCCATCTGGGAATGAAGCTACGTTTGGTAGAATTCTAGATCAGGAAAGGAAGGTTGCTTCTAGAACTTGATCACATGACATCATTTCTAGTGACCTAAGGTTGCTAGGTTTCATACCAAATCTTCTGCGTGTAACCAAAAAATGTGACTTGGCCAAAATTGCAATTATGCGACCTTCATTAGTTGCAAAGTCGCAGTCTATTCCTGAAGTTGGCAAGTTGTAGCGTGGAGCTTCAACTCAGCCCCCAAAGGTTGTGACCTATGCAACCTCACCCTTTTTTGCGACCTTGCGACTTATTGGCATCACAAACTGTGACTTGGTCTATAGTTAAAAATGCGACCAACTCTGTTTGTGGAAAGTATCTACATTTGTAATGCATTAAAGATCAATGGCAATTGAAAAGATTCAAACATGCAGTAAGTTGAAATGGCACATCATAAGCCAACCTTCACAGTTGATACACCTTTAAATGGTGCTTCAATGCACAATGGGAGTGTGTAAAAGGACCCGTGTTCGTGAAATGTAGATTATTCCTAGTTTGTAGTTTTGGAGAACCTTTGTTAACAACGGTGATATTATATGCTGACCAGTGGGAAACACAATCACATGCTACCTTGAAAAGGAATAAAATGTAGCCCTCACACTAAGTACCAAGATGCTTATAGATTACAGCGAGCTAGGGTACAAGAAAACACGGTAAAATGAGTGGTATGGTTATTACCATAGAATTGCAAGGCATAAGATCAATGTTGCAATGGATGCCAAGATATTGCACCAATAATTGTATTGAAAGGAAGCATTGTTATTCTTAAGGGTATGAAGGATTGAACACAAATGTGGAACGTATTACTGCTACCAAAATTTTCTCATTTCAAATATGCAATGGATGGACTATTTAATGTGCTTGGGAGGTTTATTTAACTAATCGAAAGGGATCCAATGCTCAAATTCACCTATACATGCATATTGAATATACACCAAAAAACTATGGAAGGCTGAGCCATCATCTCAGGGCTATAAACCCTTATCTATCATTATGATATTTGTTCTTCTCTTCCATAAAGTGTATATGATTTGTGTTTTAATCAATGGATGTGTGTGCTTTCAAGGCTAATTTTTCAGAACAATTTGTTACTATACTCTTTGGAGATATGCAAAGATGCCAACCAATTTTTAAGCGCTCTGACTGTTGGCATTGAAAAACAATGAAGTTGCATACAACACTTGTTCTATGGATGATAGTTTAGAGAAAAAATCCAAATATCAATGGGGAACCTCCAATAGCAGCAAAGGATGAGTCTCGAAGTTGGAAGATAATGGATGGGAACCTAATAAGACCTCGGAAAAACCACATACATTGACAACACTGCGGTGTAGAAAAGGACTATACAGGGATGCAAATTGGTGTTTCACTCTCAGTCATTCTTATAATATTTCTTATATTATTCTTTGACTTCCAATTGTATGTAAGATCCCCAATCGCTAAATAATCAACAAATCTAGAACATTTTAGTGCTCTAAATAAAATACTTGGCAAGCCAAATATAGAACACAAGTGATCTAAAGAAATGAAACCCTTTATTTATATTATTAGCTGAAGAAAATAACACATGTCCATACAATAAGATTGGAACTCCTGTAGATGGTATGCATGACTGCTCAACATGAGAAAACAAAGACACTAAAGCCCACTTGTGTATCCTAGACGGATCTGGCAACAAAGTCTCCGCAGGGTTTTCGTCACGGGATCAGACTAGAATTGGCCTTGCCAAGTTCTCAACAAGACAAAATAGAAATAACTCTCAATGATTCAAATTCATAGCTCCAAACCCCTTTAATAGGCTTGAGGGACTCTCTAGAACCCTTATTTTATTAATTTCCCTTGAAAAATGAAAGAAAATACTATGGGCGGATCCCATGGGCAAATACCATGGGTAATTTCCATCCATTTTGACCACATTAAGAAAATAGAATATTACAAATCCTCTTATATCCCTAGCAAAAGAATCTGTATATTGATACCTGGATCCCATACAAACCAGTGTGTCATTCCATGCCTCCATGATAAATGGTCTCGAATGGATCCTTCGATACTTGGATCCCAAACAATCCTTCGACCAATTATACCCTCAATAGATTCACCTGAGTCCCAATGCCACCTAAGTCCTGGGACATGTGGGTTATGATACCATTTCAAACCTCCATCCATGCCCATGCTTAAGGGCCCAAGCTAAAATATGCCCTTAGCTAAGGGTATCCTCCTAGCAATCATCTCATCGATAGAATTCCAACTCATAATCACTCGCCAATCCATATCGTGAGAAGGATGAATACCTACACATGGAACAAATCTATTATGTTGATGTTGCTCGATGCTCAACTCATGCTGCTCCACTCGGTCATCCAACATGATCCATCTAGAGAACATTTCCCTACTTTCCCCATTGTATAAAGGTAGGTTGGTGGTGTAGCAAGCCTTATCTATGTACTCCTATAGAGGGCTACTCTGAAACTCCCAACTATATTCCTCCTATTTCATTGTGAGGGACTTGAGACGTTCCTCTACACTAGACAACTTGGCTGCTGACTTGGCACATACCCCTATGAGCTCCTCAATTTTTCTATTCTCCTATAAGACAGTGTCTCAGGTTGTCTAGACTCTCTACTTCAACATTATAGGATCTATCCTTAAATGCATGATCTTTCCCCGAAAGTCCTCTACTAGAAATTATGGTGCACTGTTAAATGTCTCTATACTTGTCTTCAATGGATGCCCCATTACCACAACTTCATCTTGAGCCTTTGACTCGCTCTCTGGGAATGGTTCATATTGCGCATTATGTTTGTCATGTTGCTCCTTATGATCATGCTCATCATACTAGTTTACCATCATTGGCTCCTCATTTAAGTCTCCTCGAATGTCTTCTTCTTGGCCTTCTCCACTTGTGGGGAAAATTTCTTGTGCGTCCTCTTTGGTTGTTAGACATGGATGCATCGTGGAATCTTATTTACACTTGATTTCTCATACTCTTCATGGATGTCCTCCTAGATATCTATGGACTCAGTTCTACAAGAGTCTACCATATTATTAAGAAGAATTAACTCCTTACCTTCCCCATGTACTTTGTCAGGTTGACTGATTATCCTCGGCTTGTCCTGCAAGTATTTATGAGTAACTTTGCACTGTTCCTCACCATCTATACTTGACTGCTTAGATCCTTCAGATGAATCCTCATGGTCTGAAGGAATTTCCTCTGGTTCTATCCTTGTTGCCTCCTTCCTATCACATGGACATGAATGGTTAAGTTCCCAAGATCCCTTGCATACAAAGCATAGGATTTTCCTCAGTTCATTCTTGTTGTCTCCACAAATCCTTGTTAGTTCCTCCTTGGTCAACTTCCTTTTAAGTAGTTTGATGTTTTGTTTGACCAACCCCTCAACTAGTTCATAGGCAACAAGTGATACAATTAGCTCCTTCCTCCAAATGGCCAACAATTTGGACCTCAATTGTCTGCAGATGGCCTTAAATTCTCCTAATATTAGGGACATGATCTTTTGAATGTCTGTTTTGACAAATTTTGGATGAGATCTTGTAATGTTGGTGCAAAAACATTGGAGCATTTGAAGGATTAAGTCGTCACATTCTAGATCCAACATAAGTATAACAACTCTGGACTTTTCCATGCATTCTAAAATTTTGCACCTCTGAAATAAAGTAAGAAGGGTGATGTTTTCCAATCCTTGGAGGGCTCCTACTATTACTCGAAAAACCCTTCTCATGATGTCATCATTGAAGGGCGGTAGCAGTGTTGTTAAGGCTAATATTAAGTGCTATTAAGGCTAATATTTTACTAGCGCTGTTAAGGCTAATATTTTACTGAGACAAGCGGCAATTGTGAGTTTGACCTTTTCACAAGAATACTCCAAGAACCTAGGTTGTATCAAAGTAAGAATGGATGGATTCAAAGCCAACTTGACCCTTTCCAATATGATTTCTATATGAGACATAAAGCTATGTATAATGTGTCTAATAGTAGGAGGACATCTTCTGACTTTGTTCTCTGCATTTTGGATCCAAGTTCAAAGAGACACTTGCTTTTTACATCTTCCTTTTGAATATCCTTTGACTGTTGAAGGATAGCATGGATCTTCTGAGAGAAAGGCATGTTGTTCCGCTCTTACTTCTGATTTGGAAGTTGATACCATATTTTATCCACCGAAGGATTGCATCCCAAAGGATTAACTGATGTATTACTATGATGCTTCGTGAGGTGTCTCTAAAAGTAAAATGATGACATTACGACTTGGCATTAATGAATCTCAATGACAAGAAAATCTTGGTTGGAGTGTACTCAACCCTTTTTAGTGCAATGATAATGTAATGACACTGCCCTCATGCGACTAGTACTTTGAACCCCGCCTCTGAGAAGCTTTTCTCTCTGATCAATCTCCTTGAAAATAATCAACAATCTGAGTTTTGGAAACAAGCAGATTTGGCGCCTAATCCAAATATAAGGAATTGATTTCTATAATACAGGAGTTCAACCTCCAAAAATTGCTCAAATGCAGCCTACAGATAAAACCCGTAAAAAATATAGGGGCAAACACACTTCAGTCCTGGATCCTTACTGCTCGAGGAAAATATTCTAACTTTTGGAGTATAAATTAGCCTTCCAAAGTGACAATAAGTTTTAGATAATATTTTGGTTGTAGCTTCAATATTAAAAATAAAAATCCAACTATCCAAATTCTCGGAGATGATTGATCTTCAATTGATTCCAAAATCTGGCTCTCTAAATTTTGGGAGATGAATGATCTTCAATTAATGCTAATCGGTGTCTAAATACTTAGCAGAATTCTTCCCCAAATATGTGGTGTCTTGCTCCTCCATGACGTGCAACAACATATGTCATCCCTCGTCCAGCGCCTTCCATGATAGTTTCCCATTCAAACTCCTAGCGTCCCAAAATAGATGAGAGCTCGTAATCGCACCGGTAATAGCATTACGCCATCTTTTTGAGATTTGCCTAGAGAAATGATGTTTTATGGCCTCTCGCTGTTGCAATCTACGTTCGCTCCTTCACCTTAAATCCACCATTTTGCACTTATGTTCTAGATTATGAGATCTTCAATGAGGCATGCAGAACACGCTCAACATTCTGCTCCTTTCCTTTGCTTGGCTCTAGCCTCACGAGATCTAACAGATCAACAACCTCTTGCTGGAAGTTTATAATAATTTTGGGGTGCATACAACTGTCACTACGCCAATCGACCTAAATTTTGACCGAATCAAATCCATTAGAATGATAATTGAGCATATGGTGAATTCTATAGTTGTAGTTGGATCCTTCCCTTCACTACATATGCCATGAGTGAGTCCTTAGTGACCAGTGAAAGATCGGTAGTTTCAGTTGAATTAACCGTGACTATTATATTGTTTGCTTCACAAAGCTGAGGTGTTCATAACCTTGGCTGTGGACAATCTATGATCGACCCTATTTAAGTCATGGTGCCTCTATCTCAACGTAACGGGTCGACTCCTACGATATGACGAATATGCAGAAATTATGAGGCATGTCGGCCTTGAAATCAATCCGAATTGCACACAATGGATGTAGTCTTCACAATTCGGTCCGCTCATTAAAAAAAATGTTGATGCCAACAAATAGCCAATCAGGTCAACTTTAGTACTTTCGGTGGCTTCAAGAATTTTTACTTAGGTGATCTACGGAGTCAACCACACCGGATCCATTGTTTTTCGTAGTAGATGGGAGACTTGCCAACTTAATGGTCTCTCGAAGGCACTGAAAAATGAATAATCGTGGCTCTGCTCCCACACCTGAACTGTGTTGTTTCTTCCATGCAATCAAATGGTGTGATCCCGTAGGTCACCTAGGTAAGCGATCCAATTGCTAGACAAGCGATTGACTTGGGTCTGTGTTGGTTCACCTACGAGGAATCGACCTAAGTTGGATGATGTGGCGAATCTACCAAGTGAAGTCTCAGAAGCCAGTGTTGTTGCAAACGACCTTACGACCCTACGATTTGATCCTGACAGTTTTGACTTTTATTTGACCGTCGGTCAGTCATACGTTGATTCCTTCCCATGCTTCCACGGTGGCCAAATCCACTGTATACTCCTTAACTCATCAGTCATGGCTCTGATTCAACAACCTTCGTCTTGGTGGTGGTCTTGCGAACCTTATATTTTTCACCTTTGAAAGATCGGACCCCAAAATATGTTAATTTTCCATTAGGATACATTTTTTTTTTCTTTCATAATTGAATTTTATCATTAATACATTAAGTTCACCTTATATCATCATTACATTATTTAGATCCACACCATTATTTATCAGCATATGCAATTATATATAAAGAACAACATCATCATCATTATCAATGTATCATAAAATAAAGGAATAGTAGAAGAAAATCATGCACAAATTTAGAGACACCAGGATTGGTCTGAGACCAGGGAAAAACCCACTATAGGAAAAACCCTTGCAAATCTTCTTCTTCTTAGATTGTCATCAAATGTTACAGAAAAAGAGAATACAATGATCCATAACTTTATCTATGCAGCTAAACAACTATGATATACATGAATCAAATATAATCATGTTTGAAAACAAAACCATGATTTTGATGATTGTAATGTGTTGTCACTGACTGTAGACAATTGTTGGATATTGCTTAACACTATTGTCACTGAGAATAATCTTTGGAATAAAAAAATCTCATCCATGAGTCCCAGATACAGGGAGGAGGAGTTGTGCGAGTGTCTATAGAAAATTTGGACGCTCTCTGCATAACTAAATTACTGTGTGCAGAACAGATCTAGACACTCTCAGATGAACTGGATGAGGGCGTCCGGGGTCAAACATACTCAGACCTGCTTCAAGCCCTGGATGCTCTCATAAGGTTTTTGTGCGAGCATCTATGGCATCCCAGACGCTCTCAGGACCACTTTGTGTGAGCGTTTGTGGGCTAATACATCTTGATCTAACCCTCAAGTCTTGGATGCTCCCATATCTCACTGTGCCAACGTCCAAGGCTCCCTTGACACTCCCACAAGCATGTGTGCTAGTGTCTAGGGATTAAAATGCCTAGGTCTATGGTAGTGTCCGAGGATCAGAAAACCCTAAGTTAGAGCGAACCTTGCTCTTGTGATTTTGGGCCCTTGAGTGAACTCCTTCCATTGAACCTGTGCAAATGAAGACAATAAGAGAAGATAAAATAACTTGATTGCATGTGTATAAATGAGCTTGAGGTATCTTCTATTTATAGGCTTTGATGAGGGTCTACTTGGGGTTAAGGCCGACCTAAGAAGTTACCCATGTGGTTAGGGCCAATCCATTCCATAATACATGTATGAATAAATAATTCATAACTCAAGTTCCACTTGACCAAATTGGGTGATATTTAGGTCGATTTTGGTCATCTTGAAAAGAGAAATCTAATGAAATCATCATATTAGTCATTTGAATTGTCCAAGGTGGAATTTGATCGTAGTTGAAAAAATTAACACTCCCTCTCAACTAGGGAGAAATCCACCTACCAATAGATTTCCATTGATCAATATGCCATTCTAGAATCTTCAAGTGTCATCACGTATCATCACGGATCATCTCTGTCATGTAGTCATCATGCCATGTCCATCTCAAGTGTCTCATCATGACAAATTGTCATTGTAAATCTCAATCTATCCTTTGCTTATTCCTGTTTATCTCTTGATTGTTACTACTCATATGTTGAACATTTTCAGATCTAGAAGCAGAAGAATTTCGTACTGGAGGGGAGCTTAAGATACCACTCTCAATCCATCAGGTTGCTACCTAGAATCTATGTCATTGGGCTACTAGGAATATCATCATCAATCATCATGAGAGAGCATATCATCAAGGATCACATCTCAACCTGGAACCACATCAGGGAGCACATCTTGACCCAGAATCTCATGGGAGAGATATACATCTACACCCCCATATCGAGCTATATTATAACTCATCATATAGGAGAGAAAATCCTCGACCATGGAATCTCATCAGGGAGCTTACCCTCAACTCGAAATCTCAAAAGCGGAGTAACTCTCAACCCAATCCTATTGCATACCGTTCTTCCTAACAATGACTCTCAATAGTCATGTGGCAGAACACCTGCATCATAATCACCTTGGGTTGTACACCCCTAAGTACACTCTCAACTTGTTGGAAAAATGAGGAGCGGTATTCCCAACAAGCCCTGCTTGTGGGTATGATTCCAACTAGGGCATACTCTACAAAGATCAGATAAGGGAGAAGCATTCTCTGACCCTATAAAGATAGGGGAGCATCATCCTCAACCCTATGGGTAATAGATAAGGAATTACCCTATTTCCCAAAGATCCCTCAACCCCATGAGCCCTCTGTCTCAATTCCTCACTGTGGGAGCTCAAATAAGGAGGAAGAGTTGGCTCAGTGTTCTCGAGCAACATTGCTCTCATCATTAGTTTGTCTCAATAGTAACTGTTTCTTGTTCATACAGAACATCAAATCAAATATCATGTCCGGTCAAAAATAATCATATAAATCACAAAAGGATACCATAATCATCCTCCCTCTCAAGGAGGTGCCAACCACAACCTTGAGCTTGTTTCAAACAGTTGCACTATCTCAATAAATGAGAATATATAGGTCCCGACTATAAATATGGGAATTTCTGCTAATTGGCTCACAATTCATCCATCCCATATCTAGATCATTCTCAGACAACTCCCTAAGGATCTTCTTCATCCTACCTCACAGCTATCCATGCTAGCAACATCGTATTCATTCTCAATTGTACTATAGACCTCTCATCCAAGATATCATGGCAGATCTCATACTAAAGCATCATCCAAATGTGCTTATCAACAATAAATCAAATATCAACAATACATCCATGTAGTCACATATCATAGGAGAAATATCTCAACCTCAAAATATAGAATATCTCATACATATATTTCAAAGGATGCTCAGTGGCAATTCTATGTGGGTGAAGCAGCTCAATCATGAATTTATTCAAGTTCTATGTACATCATACATATACAGATGGATGTTCAAAATGGAACATCAATGCTTCAATCAACTACCGGGTGCCATGTCAAGTTCAACAACATCTTTACCTTCAAGTAAGAGTATCCAAGGATTTGCATTTTTATTATTCAAAACATTTTCCAGTAGGTTTTGCAATATGGAATTTCTTTCCCAAATTCTAGAAATCAATTCAACATGCCATGATACATCTTTCTTATCTTAAGAAGATATCTCCCTCTGATTTAGATCATCAGAGGCTAATCCCTTGTCAAGAGTAGATCATCAAGATATAAAAAAAAACCATAACCAATATCAAAGCCGCACCTTAGAACTCATCATCCTAACTTCATCAGATAACTGTCAAATAGAGATATATCTAGATCGGGGAGCTTGCTTGATGCAATTCTCTAAGCATAATGTATTGCTAAGCCAACATAATCATCCTTACATAAATCACATTAACAAAGTCAGCTCATCAAAGTTTAGAAGCCAAATCACGACCATTATCAAAGTCATCATTATTGTAGTGTCAATTCTTTCAACTAGGAGACATGTGGTGCTCATATTGAATCTTGACTTAATTTATTATCATGCCAACAAGTTGTCATCAACCATGCATTATCAATCTGAATTTTATCAAGTCATTCTCATAATCATATTGCAAGTCATTTATGTCACTAGGTACAAATGCATACCCCAAGGATGAGTCATGCAGGTTCCATTTTCATGTTGAATCACAACTATCAACACCTCAACCATTGTGCTAGGAATTAGGAGGCAAATACAAAATATTTTTTCCAAATACCCACATTAAGTCATTATGCCCACATAGCATAGACATAAGGGAAAATCAATAATTGTCAAATTACATCATTAAACATCAAGTCAAGTCCAAATTAGATATCGTAAAGAGATCTATAGTCAAAGCATATCTCAATCATCAATTCAAAGTTACCGTGAAGCATTATGGCAAAACACTGTTCATCTATATCAATCAGCCAAATCATGCCAACGTCTTGTAGCACAAACATGGTGACATATCTATATGTATGTCCCAATCACCTGCAAACATAAGTTCAGTTTGCATGTTCATGTTATGGAAAACATTGAAGCTTTTCCGACTATCTGCAACACATCTGTGACCATTTGATTTCATGCACAATACTTCATTTTTATGTGATCAAAATTTTAACCCAACAACTTCAGAAATCAAATTACAGTGGCAGAATATGTCAGAAACATCTTGATTCAAAGGTTAGATAGGTTCAAAAGCTTCAGATGATGGTCAATCACAGTCAAACCTCTAGACTCTCTCTTCAAGTTAGCATGGGATTGTCTTTAGCTGCCTGGACTCTCTCTGGGCCTTAGCATGCATGCATCTAGGGAAGAGATCTCCTAGATCTGTGACTGTGTCCGAAGTAGAAACTCTAACTTCTATACGAGCTTCAGATCTTAGATTCTACTACAGATCAATACTGTTAGATGCATAGAAATCATACTTCAACAACACATAATGCAAATAGTAATATGAGTAAGAGTCTTAAGAAGAGATTATCCCTCTAATTGGGGATCTACTTCATTCATCTTCATTCTTGTCATCGTCATGTCTCTACTAGAGCTGAGCAACAACAAATATGTTAGAACATATATCTATCATGGCTATTAGCATCATGACATCAATCTTTCATCAAAGGTTAGACTCAAAGCAAGAGCATCATATCTCAAATATTATGAACACAATAGCACTTTATATCAAGCCACTTCATGAAGTTAGGACATTCGGTTTAACCATATGCTGTCAAGACATGACCATAGTTTGTAAGAGATATACTTATCAATATTACACTTATACTTCTCACATAAAGGTTACCATGCTCTTCATGGCAAATAAGATCAAGTTAGGTCATTCAATAAAACTTTACCAAAACAACAAGAGTGTGAACCTCTCTTTCCATATGCTATCACCATGCTTATCACAAGCATTATTAGTATACTCAAGTAGAGGAGTCAATGAGATATCCTTCTATATGAAATCCATCATGACAAGTATCAAGAGTATCATTTACTAGAGTCAAGGTGCTAGCCTTCTTTATAGGATCAAGATATCTAACAGATAAATGTTAGCCAAACATCAAGTGTTCCAATGTATCAACATTAGATAGCCTCATAGAATTCAAGAAGATCAAAATTTTCAACATCAGGTGCATCTTTTCATCATAAGAAACATAGATCCAAGTCAATTTCATATGCATGTATGAGCCATTAAAGAAAGAGACATTCTCATCATACCTTGGGGTTTATCGAGCCAATAGTTGAAACACAACATACCATGCATCCCTATGGTATTCAAATATTTGTGCACCCTCTCATTAGACATAGGGCACTGGAAGCACTTTGTCATCTTTTCATCAAGTACCTATTTATCTTTTTCCATATATGCATCTCAAAATGATTCTCAAGAAGGATCTCTTGATCACATCTCATCAAGTACGTTAGAAACATCGATATACTCAAATACATATGCAAGAAGTACAAACAATAAACATAATCATTATATTTGTAAGTCTAACAAGTAAGAAGCATCATAAGTCAAGAAATAATTATCTTTAATGAGAGGTGATCCTCTCCCTCTTGAACCAATCTTCAAGAGCCATCAATGTCCATGGTCCATATACCAATGTTGCCTTCAAGTATCCAACTAGGTCTGCTAGGGATTATCCCATCTAAGACTTCATCAAATCTCCCACAAGTTCTTGAGCATCTTCACATTGACTATCTAGGTTCCGTATTTCATATAATTTTCACAAACTAGGGTTTTATCTCCAACCCTAACCTCATATAATCCATCAAACCCTAATAATCAAGTTGCCTAGGATTTTGTTCAAACCATGGAATTATTTTAGGTCTCCACCATCCTCTTCTTGCATCCATCAAAGGTGTCATTCTTGGGGTGATCTCCATAGCTTTTATTAAACCTGGCTCTAAAACCATGTTAATTTTCCATAGGTCTATTCTTTTCTTTGATAATTTCATTTCATCATTAATACATTAATTTCACCCCATATCATCATTACATTATTTAGATCTACACCATTATTCATCAACATAAGCAACTATATAGAAAGAACAACATCATCATCATCATCAATGCAACATAACATACAGGAGCAGTAGAAGAAAAGAATGCACACACATAGAGACACAAGGATTGATTCGAGACTAAGGCAGAACCCACTATGGGGAAAACCCTTGCAAATATTCTTCTTCTTAGATCGTCATCAAATGTTACAGCAAAATAAAGTACAATGATCCATAAATTTATTTATGCAACTAAACAACTATGATATCCATGAATCAAGTCTAATCATGTTTGAAAGCAAAACATTGACTCTGATGATTGTAATATGTTGTCACTGATTATAGACAATTGCTGGATACTATTGAACACTATTGTCACTGAGCAGAATCTTTGGAATTGTTGTGGCCACCAACAACCCCCCTCTTTGTTTGATATTAGCAATAACACCAAGCAAATGGGGACCCTTACTAGAAAATCCAAATAAACATTTGATAAAATTTTTGTATTTAACTCCTTAAACTTTATCGCAACAAAGAATGAAACGTTTTTCTTATGAGCATAGTAGACTACAAAGAAGCGACGCGAAATTCATCGCATCGCATTCATTATGAAACAATCTTAAATGAAAACACTTAAGAAATCTACGACGGCTGATATGCGACGTCGCATATCGAAACATCGCATAAGTAGCACACAATGACTAAACAACTAAATCTGCGATGATGCGATCTGCGATAAATGCGATTTTCGAAAATTCGCGATCATAATTTCTACGATAACACATCTTGACGATGCGACCCGTGATGCTGCGATGCGAGACGTAGAAATCGCCCATCGCAAATTTTCCTTGGCGCAGTATTCAATGGAAAACTGTCCATTAAACAAAATTGGGCGCACGCCTTAAAAAGAAATTAATGATTGTACGCCAAAGTATTCAGGAAGGACAGTCTCATGTTTTTCGAAGAGTCAGTTCGCTACAGATGTCATGATTATGCATTCATAAGAACTGAAAGCTTTCATGTCAATCTTTATTATCACTACTCTTTTCCTTTGCATAAACTGTAAGACATGAAATAACATAAATCAATGTGCAGGAAACATCTAAGGAAAAAGGGGAAGCGTGAATGCTCGGAGAACAGAGAAGAAATCCCTTCAGAAACGGATGCCGCATGTGACAGGACCACAGATTCCAGAGTATCACTCAACAGATGTTGATGTCAACAGACCACCTAAAGCTCAGAGTCAAACACGCACAAAAGCAGCATGTTTACAAAAAACCCTGAAGCTTACACACTAGAAAAGCCTGCAATGAAGAACGGAGGCAGTTTTCGATGCAGAAAATTATTCAGGGAGTTAAGTCTCTAACTTTTTCAGTCATCCACAAGGTCGGAAAGCGAAATAGCAAAAGCAGAATCAGTTTAAGGGAAACTTGGGTTATTACCAAGAATACACACAGTGAATACACCCAACCAGAGGAAGATTCTCGAAAATATCTTCTAGTCTACCAGAAAGAGGTGCCAACGCTTGTTATTTCTATTTTCATAGCTCAAACGAAATCGGAAGGCGACTAGCCGACTCTTCCCAGGCGAATGTTGCGTGCTTGAAGCACTGAGGAGAAAATACAGAAATAGTTTAGAATTAGATCCAATTTTTGGAAATAGTTTTGCTTTATTAGAAGGGCGGTCATTTAAAAAACCGTATCCTAAATTTATGTAATTACGTTAATTAGTTAGCAGTATTTAAACCCTTCTCATGCATTTAAAGAAGGGTCCAGAGATTTGTCAAAAACTTGTCCTTGGAACATGCACTTCTGCACCCTTAGAGGAGGTTTTGATGAATGGATGGATCGAGATTTATTTTTATTTGCATTTGATG
>APFE030267666.1:82525-131531 GCA_000404065.3 Pinus taeda | reverse complement strand
ATTGTAACATTTGAATCTGGATGGCTGCTCACAAACTTCCCATTTGGAGTTGCATCCATGTTCCTACCTCTTCCAACACTCCACCTGAAGTGGTAAGACTCTTGTCTCAGGTAAAATTCAACGGTAAGAATAATTCTTCTGCTTTTAATCATCCTCTTCAGTTTATTCAAAGAGTTTCAAGTTATAATGTTCAAAGAATTGATGAGGGCGTTTTATGCAGAATTTTTACTCTTACATTCACGACGGAAGCTAGAAAATGGTGCAGAACCCTCCCAGTTGCATCGATTCACGGCTGGGACCAATTCGTCAAAACTTTCATTTTTGAATTTGATTGTTATGACTACGACTAGGTATATGATGAAATTGATTATCTACGGAAACATGATGAATCTATTAGGGATTTTAATATGCGATTTCATCTTAATTGTCTAAAGTACGATCTTGAAAGTGAACTCATAGATGAAGAATCTTTAGATTATGCTAAACACTCCTTCCCTCCTATATCTGATCAAGCAGAAATTAGTTTGAGTTTTGTCTCATTTCTTTCTAATATGAATGATAATTCCAATTTGAATATACAAATCGCTCATAATGAAGAAAGTCCCCAAAGCCTAGGAGTCATCCATACTCTAATACAAGAAGACAAAAGTGAGAATGATGGTGGGAAGCCTGCCTTGGAACCAGGAGATGACTTTGATACAAGGTCAGTTAATATTGTTGCAAGTCAACGAATGCAGATGCCAAGGTTAGAACAACAAACTATTTCTCTTTCAAAAAGTATCAGTACACAAAGGTATGATCTAAAGCCCGATATCTATGTTGAATCTGATGAACGAAGATTTTTTCATGTTGATATTTTTAAATGCGTTGTTTCAGAATCACACTTTTCTCTTTATCCTGATGTTTTTAGTGATGATAACTTTTCCCCTCTCAATATTAAAGATATCTAAAAAAGCATAGAGGATTATTCAAATGAGTCATCATTAGGTTTTCAAGATAAAGAGATAGCTATAGAACATCCTTTGATTATTTTCAAACAAGAACCACTTGAGCTTCCTTGTCTGAAAATATATGACGAAAAAGAGAAATCTAGGGAAACCTGTAAAATCATTTATGATGGTTATTTTGCCAACGATGATGTTATTGATTTATCTCAAGTAACCCATCAAAACTCAAACAATGAGAGATATTCTAATTCGGAAATCATATCATTCAATCCTCATTTCAAAGCGAAAGACCATTCATCTGATTTTACTATCCAAGACAATATCCCGATCTGTGATTCATATCATAAAGAACCTCCCATGCCTGTTCACAATCATAACTTATCTTCTGAATCACAAGACCTGGCCAGTTCTTGTGAACAACAAAATATTCCAAGCCAATCCCAGTTGTGCTGTAACACTATTTGCAAAGATAATCATTTCTTCCTTTCTCACTTGCACCCATTTTGTACAAAATCGGATTGTGTTTTAAATTTTCAGACTTTTGATAGATTATTCTGGTATGTCGAGCACCTTATCAAAGAACATCCAAAAGATGAGCTACCATTTTGGAAAGCTAAACTGTGTCAAGGAAGTACAGAACTTCCTCTATTATGAGATCATCAAGCTATAACAGAAATTCATCCTAATTTTTATGATCCAATAGATATCCAGTTGGAAAGAAGTTTTCATGAGAAAGAAATTTCGGACAGAATTCCAACTAAGGTTATACATTCTTATTCCACATCCAACATTAACAGTCCAAGAAAATTTCCGTTCTTAACAGTAATGTTGGAAAGTTACATACGTGTAGGAATAAAAATGAGAAGATGGCTCCATTGGAAATATCATTTCACCTAGTCAAATTTTTGTATATAGTTAGGATAGGAGTAGGAGTAGTCTAGTTAGGTTATTAGGTTTACTTTTAATTGTTGGTAGACAAAATAAGAGAAGAGATTATTCCTATTCTCTACATAACCTTAGGGAATGTCTACCTCTCACTTCGTTAAATATTTTTCTCCATAATAAAGTTTGCTTTGGTTAACAACATTTGACTTTTACAAAAGACACCTTTTTCTCTATCAAGATTTTGAACTTTTGCTTCTATGAATGACAATTTTTTTTTTGGAAACTTGATCTTGATTATCAATAGAACTTTAATCCAGATATGATACTAGTTTCAACTCCAAAAAATTTGAAGAAAGCAATCTTAGTGAAGGAATTGTCTTACGTCAGTACAATGAAAGGCATCAATAACAAAATAAGGGGTCCCTGTAGAAATAGCTATTTCCAAAGAAGCTCTATTATTGTCATCCATAACTTTCTTAAGGAAAGAAAATTGACTTCCTCCCTGCTAAAGGAAATCGTAACATTCAGGGAAACAATCCAAGAAAACACTATATCTCAAAGAATAAGAGGTCTCATCACGAGCCGGCTTATCATGATCACATATATTATAACTTGCTGACTTTGCCAAATACTGTCCACCAAAATAGGGCAACGACTCAAGATTGTTGCAATCAAAAGACAAGGGGTCTCATCACGAGCCAACTTGTTCAGAAAAAGTGTAAATCAAGTGAATGACTGTGTCATAATTTGGCCATCAAACCAAGACATTGTTCTTTAGAGAATAAAAAAGAAAAAGTGTCAAAGTTTTTCTCTGAAAGGTTGTAAATAACCTTAAGCAGGATAAATGATCATTACTAGGTAATAGGTAACCCTGTCGAGGCTATGGACGCCTGCTGGCAGCAGAGGCTCTACCTGTGACAAAGAAGCATATTTAAAAAAGACTGCTATACAGTGAAGACTTTATTTTAATTTTTATTTAAGACCAAGTAAGGGCTGGTGTAAATGCAAGGACAAGCTAAGGATACAAGTAATTAAAATAGAAAGGGGTTGAAACAAAATATCATTGACAGTTTGAAGTATAATATGTTTTATCTTTCTATAATAAAGTTTAAGTTTTCTGAGAAAATTTTTGTTTTCAGAAAGTTTGAAAAACGTCAATAGAAGATCAGAGATAACTGGTTCTCCCAAGTGAATCGCCAATTGTTGTAGCCAGCAACACCCCGCCTTGTTCATTTAAGTGTTGACCAAAATACTAAATGAACGGGGACCCTTAGTTTAATTTTTGAGAAAAATCAAGTTTCTCTTTCTTCAAAATAAGGTTACCATCGTAAGCTTAGAAAGGTCTTTCGAATATTTTTTAACCTAAGTTTACGATAAGGTAAAGGTCTTTAAAAATTGCGTTGCAAAAAAGATAGGAAATGCCTTCATTCCCCTATAATATTGGTATGCGCAAGACCCCCGTGTTAAGCATAACATCGCATCGCAATAAAGTAATGCTCATAAGGAAAAACCTCAAGATCTGTCGATCTGCGATAACACCGATCGCAAGATCGCATATCGCAGAAATAAACTGGCAATACTTGACAAACATTAAACTTCTGTGACCTGCGATGTTGCGACCTGTGATGTTGCGATCGCTGCGATGGTGCAATCTGCGAACTTGCGATTTGCGACAGCACAATTTGTGATGACACGATCTTTGACGTTACGTAAGCAAATCATGAATCACTTAATCACGAATCCTTCGGGCGCGCCATTCAAAGAAAAGCCACTTACCATAATCTGACCCAAGATCATGCGCTTTTAATGATAGTAAATGGATTAGTTGTTAGTTATTAAATGAAATGAAGATGTGTGCTTTTGTAAAGAATTACTTCACGTAAAGTGGCATATTTGATATATCTGTTGCATTTAAAACTCTCCCATCACCTTTCTTAATCAGTCATTTCCACTTCGCTCGTAATCTGCAGGAACGAAGAGCTAAGACAATTCAAAGCCGAACGTAGAAGCAAATGGAAAAGAAACATAAAGCTCAAGGCTCCGAGACGAAGGAAAAGATGAAGGAGATGGCGCCTTTGTATACAGACACTGCCTGCAACAGGGACGCAGGAATTTCGACATGGGAAGGCATGTATGGGCTGCTGGAGGAAGAAAATCCTAGAGTAATGAAGGTTGATACTGCCGCAGGCTCACAAAATTCTTTCGAGGCATCCTTAGAGGAGCTGGCATGTTCATTTCTTCACCGAATAACAGCTAGACCCAAAATTTTACCGTATACAGATATGATCAAGTGGATACTTGACAATGCAGAGTTACACGGCAAACAATTCAAGGTTCAAGGACATGGGCTCATAGCATCATTTGCCACGCAAGACTTAAAGCTTATGTATCATCTTCATGAACCTCAGACGACCTACAATGCACAATTTGTCAAGAAATTTGCAGCAGAGAACCCAAACCTGGCAGAGACCACTAGAGATTGGACCAGAAAAGAGGAGCTGCTCAAAAAGGACAAAAATGGTATGTATAGCATTGGTTCCCTCACCTCTCCGTATTGTTTTGCTGCGGCCATGCTTTGTAGACTATTTGGGATGCTGGACATCAATAAATTTTCGTCTGAATGGCTACCACTCATAGATGCTGCCACCAACGCCGATATCGTGGATTAGGCCAAGATATTCTCTGATAATCTATACACAGCTGTTATGAATTACCGGTCTAAAAGATCCTTGTCTCAAAGGGTCTATCCTCCTTTTTATTTGTCTGCGTATATTATGGATTCTATTTGCTACGTGTCTAAATTCCCCACTATGGGTTGGAAATGGACTACCCAGGACCCGTCACCTATTCATGTTTATCATAAAGTGTTATGGGATTCCCAGTTCGCCCCACACTTCTATCAGATTTGTCACGGGCTTATCTTACCCCTATATAGAATGATGTATGATGAAGAACCCCCGAGGTGCTCACCAGAAGCACAAATAGACATCATCCCCATCGCAAGATGGTTCGGGGAAGAATGGTTCACTTATATAAGAGTTTTTGGGAGTTGTACCTCCACATGTCCTACCTCTATATGTCCCCGATAAACTTTTGGCTCGGGAAATTGACTATCAGACCTGGTCAGAAGGCGGCCTGACCAAAGAACTAAAAGACAAGAAGAAGAACATATGGCCTCAGTTTCCTGTAGCTTCTGTGGCCTTCTCATTATTTGATGTAGGACACACTTTTGCCGAAGTGGAGAATGTGACGTCTCTACAATTATTTAAATTCCTAGCTCGGCCTTTTGACCTAAATAATGTTGTCCAAGATTTCACTACGAGCGTCAAAATAAAAGTATTCTTTGGAAAGAAAGATTTGTTTGATGATTTGTTTCAAGGTAAAAGCTCACTCTAGGAAGTTTTGCGGGAAGCTCGGTCGAAGTTGTCTCCAGATGACCTCCAAAGATTCATGTTGTATAGGGAAAGAAGGCTGGCCAATGTTCCTCTAGAGAAGCTGCGACTGCCTGCCAGAGAACCAAATCCCAGCGTCAGCCTCAGTGGAAACTCTAGCACTTCCAAATCCAAATCTGACACTGCCCAAGGAATGCCTGAACTTTCTAAAAAGTCTGGAAGTGACCAAGAAAAAAGCGAAGAAACAGCTAAAGATACAGCTCAATCAAGTGCAATGTCGCAACAGCAAGTTATCGCCTCCCCGCCAAGAGATGTCCCCCCTCCTGTCATTAAAACACCACTCGTCACAACAGAGCTAGACAAAGAATGGGAAAACTTCAACGAGCTGATCAGCCTTGAAGGGAAAGCCCCAAGAACACCTGTGAACAATACATAAGTAACGCAAGAAATGATTTCGACCATAGTCAGCAGTGTCACAGAAATGGAACACAGTCATATCGCTCCACCTTCTGAGCTTCTACTTAATGTGGAAGAAATTCCCCCACTGGATGTATTCTATAGTCCCCAACATAAGGCAGTTGTAAGGAGACAAAGGAAGAAAAGAAAACTAGATTATACACTGTCACAAGATGCCGAACATTTAGACGTCTTATGGAAAGACCCCAACAATAACCCGACAGAAAATCTTACTAAGTTGTCTCAGATCACAGGAGCATACGCTTCTGCAACTATCGACAAGGCATTGGAAGTTCAACAACTATTGAAAGAACAAGAAAATCAAATACAGCTACTACAACGACAGCTACAACAAGCCAATTCTAGTGTTGAAGCATCCAAACAGCTCGAGAAGCTACAGGAAGACTTTCAGCAAATACAGATAAGCTATCAAAGAAGTTTAGATGAAAAAGGAAAGCAATTGTAGACTCTACAAGAAATGCATAAAGACAAGCCTAAGCTTGCTGAATTTGTTTCAGAATCTATTGGCTTAAATGAGCAACTTCTGTAGCAACAGGAAGAGTTGGGACGTAAGATATCACAGTGGGGTCACTATTGCGAGCTGAGCGATAAAATCACCAATCAAGTGGCAGACTTGCAAAGTGACTATGATCAGATTGACAGATGAGTGACAGAATACTTAGCTTGGTAGGATGGAGAGGAAGGGAAAAGAGAAAATGCACCTAGAATAAACGAGAGTCATAAGGAATTGCTCTTTAACAAATGGGACGATCAAATCAGGCAGGCAAAACAAGCAGCGGAGACAGCGGCCACACAGGCAAACATTCTTATCGACTGTGTAAATGAGAATTTACACAGGGCTAACTTAATCGCAGAAACCACCCCGGGGTACCTACCAAATAAATCACGACTGGAGGCAGAATGGAAGCAGAAGACGCAGGAAAAGGGAAAAGCGATCCAGGCATTGAACAGGTTAAATTGGGAGTTTTACTGGGCATACTTAGTCAAGCCACACAGTCAATGGATGACTGTGGAATGCATCATAAACTCAGCCGAGAAAGTAGTGCCAGCTCTCATAGATTTTGTTTTCGTAGCCCAGCTCAGCGCAGAAGTCGGACAACCGACTCTTCTCAAGTCCATGATGAACACTTGCAGTTTTAAGGACCAAGTACAAAAGTATCCTTATTTTTAGAAGTTTGTTTTTTCTTTTTATTAAATTAGAAAAAGGACGGTCATTTGAAAACCGTATCCTAAATTTTGTAAAGACACTATTATTAGAATTAGGAAGTAGTATTTTAACCCTTCTCATGCATTTAGAGAAGTGTCCAGAGATTTGTTAAAAACTTGTCCTCGGAACATGCACTTCTGCACCCTCAGAGGAGGTTTTGATGAATGGATGGATCGAGTTTTATTTTTATTTGCATTTGATGTCTGCTACTGATGTTGCACTTTTGTACTCTTAGTAGATGTTAGAACAAGTAGAGATAGATCGTTTTTGCTTGAAGTATGTGAGTAGGATAAGTCATAAATGGTACTTTTATCTCTTGGCAATTTCTGCTTATATTCTTTAAGTGATTTACAATTTTCAGTTGTTTATATGTTATTGCATGAATGTATGGGTTACCATTTGGCACTTCTATACGGTGGAGTCATTTGTTTATGTCTAACATATGAATAGCTTATTATGCGATATGCTGTTCACAACTGTTTTTCCTAACTTCTTATGCAAAGTGGTTTATCTTAATTGATTTCTATTCTTATGATAGCTGAATGATCTTTATTACCAGTTATTGTTTGAAATCTCTTTAGATCGCATAATAGAAGATATACACCCCGGGTTAGCGTAGATTAGATGTGTTGTTTCTCATTAGATTACAATAGCATAGAGTTAGTTTAAGAATCTGAATTAAATTAGCTTTAAATTACTCTTAGATCATCATTATTCAACTCTACACACACACACACCCTCAGATCGGGAAACTGGTCCCGTTATCCCCAGTCGGACCCGTTATACCAAATGGATAAGGAGATGCCAACCAAGGTCCGGACCGGGTGTGTATCCCCCTTGTTGTCGACCCGATTTTCGGGGCTTCAACATAAGGCTAATACTAAGTGTAATCATAGAGCCAATGCAACCAAAATATCATCACATCAATATACATATGCCTGCCAGTATGAGTACTCATGTAGCAAATCCCATATCAAATGTGGACATAGTCACATGGAAGATGAAGTGGTTGGGAGGTGGGAAAACATGATTTCCATTTGAGGTAAAGGGAAGTCCTAGGAGAAATAAAATAAGTCAATCTATAAGTGTCGGGCTTTCCTTCTAATTACACAATGGTGGAACGAATGATCACTCTGAATAACTCCTTATCACAATCATTGTTTATAATATTATGCTTTGTAGATGCCACAAGGTTGTGATGAGAGGGGAACGAAGGGTGAGGGAAAGAATAGGTTGCTCATGGTGATGGTCACATTGGAGAGGGGAGTTTATAAAGTGATTATAATCGTGAGGGTTTGTCAAAGGAGATAAATTACATTCAATGAGGGGCTCTTCGTTGTCACTATACTTGGAAGGGGGAAAGGGATCATGGTCACTTGAGATCATATGACAAAGGGAGGGAATAATTTGATAAAGACTCAAGATGATGAACAATAGAAAAGGGAAAAGTGGAAGGTGAAGTCTCAATGAGATCCTTTTCTTGAAAATCCAACTCTAGAGGCTCAATTGATTTGAGTATGTGCTCGGAATCACAAGGGAGGTAGGTTTGAGCAAGGGCACTATCAATCTTATCATTGTTCGTATCAAATATAGGGTCTCCCCAAAAAGGAGAATCAATCATTTCCAATTGATCCCTTTCATGCACGGGGGAATTATAATTCTCCTTCCCAAGGGTATCGATGGATATGTCATCATAGAAAATGCCCAGGAGAATGGGAGGACCACTCTCAACCCCATCCTCCTTGTCGGTGTCATAAATGGGAGCACAATCAAATTGAGGACCAACGATTTCCCACTTCTACTTTTCAACGTGGAAGTAATCTCCAATGTCATCTTCCAAGGGGCTAATGGTATCACCTTCCTCAAGGTTCTCAAAAGGAGAGTCATCAAGAGTAATATCCTCGAGAAATGTAAGGTTAGTCTCAATTTCACTTTCCATAGACTCATCCTTCCCAATGCATGTGTTTTCCAAGTCATCTTGTTCATCATGTGGACTCATCTTCCTACTCATTACTAATATCCTCAAGGTTATCTCCAACTCCTTCATATTGACTAAGGAGACCTTCCCTTTGGAGGGATTCCTCTAAGCTCTCACAACCATCTTCATTACATCGGAATTTGCGTCCCTTATAATTTATGAATTTGTTGAGTAGCTCGATAAAAGATGAAATGCTTTCAGGCTCACACAAGTCAAGCCAACCTCAGTTCTTGTATTCAATAGAAGCAATAAAAAACTCCATGAGGTTGTCTAAATGAACCACATTAACTTCAGAAGCATGCTTAATAAATTTTACTATGTGGTCCATTACTGTATATGGATCACCTTCGAAGTGTGGCATATTTTGCATAAACTTCGAATTCAGCCATTTGGGTATCCTGGAACCCATGTAATATCCAAAGCAGGAAACCACTGATGAAGCATTTTAGAAGTCATTGATCTTTATATATTGATATCATGGGAATTGCCAGAGTGAACTAAAATTACCTTAACAAATGTTTGCTTCACCCTACAAGCATTGACTTTGAAGTTCAATGAAGAACTAGGGCTTCATTCTTCCAATGGAGTCGTCAATAATGATATGTAAATATGTCGTATGGGGAACAAAACACACATCTCATTTCCCTTTCAACGATTGTAAAAATGTTATCGCTCAAACTTGTAGGGTCCCTAAAAGGGGATCCTAGAGGGGCAACTCCTAGATCAAGGGAAACAAGGGAGCAATAGCCCATTGTCACCTCAACTAAAGCTCCCTACTCTTTACGAACTTTCACCGATGGGAGGAGACCTAGTATGAAGGGAATCACCTAGATGAATTGGCCAATAAAGGGAAAAGAGTGACTTCTAAAGAGGCATATTCAAAAGAGAGGCTCAATATATGGCTTGCTTCCCCAAGAGGCAAGATCAAAGGCTCTCTAAGAAGGGCCAAGAGGGTCTTAAGGGCTAGGTTTAGGGAATGAGACTTCTCGAGAAGGGACCTAATCCTAAAAACCCTTATGAAGACTTGGTTTCGAAATGGTCTTTGAAGAATTACCTTCCAAAAGTTATGGAACCACATGGGACCAAATGGAACCCACATTAGGTAAAGGGGATAGTATTGAGAAACCAATGACGCTCTTGACCTAATAAGGAAGGAGAAGGGGACAAAAGAAATAATTTTCAATGAAAGGTAATGCAACGATCCCAATGAGGTCACTAGCAAATGGAAACCTAAGGTAGGAAACGGTCCTCGAGCTAGGGCTCGCAATATCTCGAGATCCCACTATCGGATTTGCTTCAAATTTATAACATCTTCCAAGTGTATGGTGCATTTGTGGGGTCAGTTAGCCATGGTGAACCAAGTGCATCATCCTTGTACAACAGGTGGAATAGGAGAAATCAACGAACATTGATAGAGATCCATGAAGTAATTTTGGCTATGGTGGAGGCCCATGGCTCTCAACACTCACCCTACAAGTGCCAATGTGGCCCTTTGGAGGGCTAGGACCCCGTATAGGGAGACCAAGCCCCAAATGGCAATCCACTTGTGTTAATTTTAAGATAACAATAGTATGTTCTATGTTTAGAGCAATTTTACTTCAATCTTCTTTATTAGCACAATATCATATCCAATATAGGAATCGCATCAACATGATTTTAAAATGCAGATAGAACATAAACAATAACAGTAGAAGTCAAACCAACACAAGAGGACACAAGATATGGCACCAACAAGGGACAAACCCCAATGTGGGGAACCCTTAATCAATTCTTCTTATAATTCTTCAAAAGTTTAGCAGAAAGAGAGTACAATTTAAAATATTCACTTGCCCAAACTAATCATTCAAAATAGCATAAACAGAAACCCTAACCAAAAAGTTAAAGCTGGTCAACAGGGCTGAAATTGAACTCCAAAACAACTAGGTCAACCTTAGTCAACTCGACCTCCGACAGCAAGAAAATGCAGCCCAAAATATCCTGAAAATAACCAGTCAAATCTGGTCAACAAAAGTCAATGCAACAACTTGAATTAGGGTAGTCAACTCATGGGTCAAACTACCTCGATTTTTGTGCCCAAAATAGTGGCTTACCCAAACAGAAGTCTCCCTCACAAAACCAAAGTCAAACAGGGTCAACGTTTGTCAAAGTAAGCCTCCTAAAATTTCGGCCTCCTAAAATTTCGATCAAATCTGGTCAACACATCAACTAGAAAAGACAGTCTTCCTTTCACACGTGTGGAGAGAGAGAGGCCCAAAAATTCGTACATAGTAAAGATGAGAGAGAGAAATATGAATGTGATGAGATTCCAAAATGAGGAGGCACCTTGTATTTATATGCAATGTTGAAGGCTAGAGGAGGCTAATTTGATGGTTGGTCGACCTTGATAAGTTGTCCATAATCAAAATAAATTCATAACTTCATTTGTACATGTCAGAATGGGATGATCTTTAGATGAATACTACACCTCTCGGGAAAGGAATCCATGAAAAATATCAACTACCTCATAGGAGCTGTCCAAAGTGATGTTTGGCCCTATTTTCCAAATTTAACACTCCCTCTCAACTATGGAGAACATCACCTACCAAGCTTTCTGACAATCTATACCATCCCTGTCACTGCACTGCTCTACTATGCCGAACCATGAAGAAAGATGAGAGAGAGAAATATGAATGGGATGAGATGCCAAAATGAGGAGGAGGCAACTTTTATTTATATGCAATGTTGAAGGCTAGAGGAGGCTAATTTGATGGCTGACCGACCTTGACAATTTGTTCATAATCAAAATATATTCATAACTTCATTTGTACATGTCAGAATGGGATGATCTTTAGATGAATCCTACACCTCACGAAAAGAGGAATCCATGAAAAATATCAATTTCCTCATAAGAGTTGTCCAACGTGATTTTTTTCCCTAGTTTCCAAATTTAACACTCCCTCTCAACTAGGGAGAACATCACCTACCAAGCTATCTGACAATCTGTACCATCCCTGTCACTGCAATTCTCAGCTCTACCAAACCATGAAGAAAGATGAAATGATTGAGAATGTATCATACCAATTCTCCACTGACCTGAAGTTAGTTTCCAACAATAGAGAGTGTGTCATACCACTCTTAACTGACCCGTAGTCAGCTTCCATTGATCCCAGATCAATATCAACATCCTAGCATAGGGAGTACAGTAGTACATGATACATCCATCAATAGCATTATGGTCCCTATCCTCATTTCCCTACTCATTGGCTAGATGAGACGTACTTCCCATGAGTCCTAAACTGTACTGGTAGGATGTGCCGTTAGGAGAAGGTGAACCATCCATCCTACTCATATGCCAAAGGGGAGGGTGAACCACTCAACCTATGCATATTCCACCATGAGGTTATCATAGGGGAAGGTGAACCATTCACCATGTACACAACACATCACTAGGGGAGGGTGAGTCACCCTATGGTTGCTCATCACTCCAAGAAGTACCCCACGCCCCCAGAGCTCCCAGAGCTCACTATCCATCTCATGCAGGACCCTCATAAGAGGGTCTATCCATGACCAAGTTGTTCATAGAAGGTTAATAATTTTACCTTCTCGAGGGGCTTCGTAAAAATATCGACGACCTACTCATCGGTGCCAATATGATGGAGCCTAATTGCTCACGACTATACCATATCCTTGATATCAATATGCTTGGATCAATCATGGAACACAGGATTCTCAGAAAGATGAATCCCACTTTGGTTGTCACAGAAGATCATGGTGGTATCACCCACATGTCCAAAAAACTCACTAAAGAGCTTCCTCAACCAGATAGCTTCATAGGAGGCATTCAGCCTCAGCGGTGCTTAAAGCAACTGACTTTTTCTTCCTACTCATCCATGACATTGAAGCAAAACCTAGAAAGCAACATCTTGATGTGCTTTTGCGATCCACCACATTGCCATCCCAGTCTGCATTAGAGTAACCATGGAGCCTCACATTCCTGACAGTGTATCTCAGTCCATAAGTGATTATGCCTCAGAGATATCTCAAGAGATTCTTAGTAGCAATCCAATGTATATGATGGGGCTCGACCATAAACTGACACAATGTGTTCACTGCAAAACATATGTCCCAACAGGAGTTCACCAAGAACATCAGGGCCCCTATGAGTTGAAGATACTCAGAAGGATTTCCCAAATCGGGTCTGACAGTACTTTCGCATAACTTCTTGAAGTTAAGTTCCATCAGAGTAGTCACGGACTTGTAGTCCACCATCCCAAATCTTTCAAGTAGCTTCATAACATATTTTCTTTCAGAAAGGAAAATATCCCCTGGCTTTTGCCAGACCTCCAACCCTAGGAAGTAATGCATCATTCCTAGGTCTGTTATGAATATAATTCATAAAAAGTAAATAAATAAAATAAATTTAAATATTAAATAATCAAATATTGGCTATGTTAAATAGTCATTAAGTTAAGTGAAAAGGCATGTCTAAAAGGCATGCCCAGTCACAAAAGGAAACCTGCTTAGGTATATATGTGGGTCCTCATTGTAACATCAGATCATCACTTATACATTTTTATATAATAAATTATTATTACAAATACCTATCATGTATTTTTAACATTTAAGTGAACAAGCTATCAGTTTTTATGATTCAGTGGTATCAGAGCCATGGTGCACAATATAATCATGCGGGTCTTTGAATGTTGTTCACCGCACAATGTGCCATTACATTCGCATCCTGAATGCGTTGAATAGTTTAGTAAAATTCAAGAAGCATTTCAGCGTTTAGAAAAATCATTTTCATAAGTTAAAGAAGCTCGAAACGAAATTGATAATAAGGAAAATGATCTAGATGATTATTCCAATGAAGCTTATACAGATCAAGATGAGGATTCAAATAAAGCTGATCTTGATGCGAATGTGATGATCTAAATCAAGATAATTATTCTGATGAAGCTGATATAGATCAAGAAGATTATAATGTTGAAAATCTAGATGAAGTGGATCTTGATGTGGATGAAAATGATATAGATCAAGATGATGATCTAGATGAAAATGATGTCGATTAAAATTATGTAGATCAAGATGATGATCCAGATGAAGATGATGTGGATGAGGACTATCTTGAGAAACAAGAAGATGAATAATATCTTAACAAAAAGGAAGTCACTGTGAGATGCACTTTAAGCTTTCATCAACAAGCATTTTATCGGGCCATCAAGAAAAATATCTCCATGGATGGATTATTCAATAGCATTCAAGCTCGTCCTAGAAAGAACAATGTTTGTAACCTCATCAACATTGTTATGTAGCTGACAAAGGTATGCAATCATCCAGATCTATTTGAAAGAAATGAAGGCCACACATTCTTACATTTTGCAAAAATTCCAAACTCTCTTTTACTATCTCCTTCTAGTGAACTAGAAGAAATACACTATGCTGGAAGTCAAAGACCTATCTCATACAATGTTCCCAAGTTGATTTATAGAGAGGGTACTCTAAGCTTGTCTACGTCTTGTAGTAGATCAACTCAAGGGTTTCGACAAAAATGGTTGGACAACTTGTTCAATGTGTTTTCTATGCAGAATTATTTGATAGCATTCAAGCTCGTCCTAGCAAGAACAATGTTTGTACCAACATTTTTATGCAGCTAAAAAAGGTATGCAATCATCCAGATCTATTTGAAAGAAATGAAGGCCACACATTCTTACATTTTTCACAAATTACAAACTCTCTTTTACTGCCTCCTTTTGGTGAACTGGAAGAAATACACTATGTTGGAAGTCAAAGACCTATCTCATACAATGTTCCCAAGTTGATTTATAGAGAGGGTACTCTAAGCCTGTCTACATCCTGTAGTAGATCAACTCAAGGGTTTCGACAAAAATGGTTGGACAACTTGTTCAATGTGTTTTCTATGCAATATATTCATACATCGGGTTTTCCACCACAAGTAGATTCTCTTGGATCTGTTTCACCTATTAAAAGTGGTACATTTGGATTTTCTCACATGATTGGTTTGTCACTAGGGGAGGTGAAATTTGTCGCTAAAGCTTCATATGTGGAACAATTGTTGTTTTCTTGCATAACACAAGATCGACAAAAATTAAATGAAATCATTGAAGAATTCTGGAATGTGAGGAAGATAGATTTCAGTATGATCAGATGGGGGAGGGAAAAGTCAGTGTTGTCACTAGAATGTTGATGTTGCCAACACGTTCAAAATTAATCTTATTGAACACAAAACATGCCACAGAGCCTAAAAATGCACCCTATGAGGGATTGGCTGTCTCCCATCATGACTGGTTTCTCAATAATGTTTCGTTGCTAAAAGCTATTTATTCTTTCATTCCACTAGTTCTTCCTCCACCAGGTAATGTTGTATGTCCAGGTAAAGGTTTTTCATATCAAAGAACAAAAAAGCTTCAGGAATTTTCTAGTGGTAGAGGTGCAGATCTAGATGTAATTGAAGACTATACAAAAATTTTGGGAGAGAGAGGTATGAAGCAATTTTTGGATAAATTGAATAAATCTCTATATAAAAAGGATCTACCTATGAAAATTCTATCACTGCAGCAACTGATTTATTTTTCCTACTTCTTTCATCATAAGTTATTCATGAAATTACTTCAACAAAAATTAAAATAAATACTGCTACAGATATGACACCGTAATATAGAAAAAAACATATGCACACATTGACACAGTTATTTTGGACTAATGTCCTCGGAAAAGCTCAATGTGGGAAAACCGATGCAGCAAGGGAGGATTTTATTATTCAACAATTTTCTTGTACAACAGGGTGCCAAATTGGCTTACCCACAGATAAACAAACTTCCAACACTTTTCTAACCCAGCGTAGGCCCTACTGACCTCTGCTATATCCTAAAACCCTCTGCGTCAACCTGAAACCCTCTGCATCAGCCTAGTGAGACTCTGTGCAGCCTCCCTGGGTTTTTGCATCACTCTTGTAGCCTCTGCGTGGATGACGCAGGCCCTTCTGGCTCTACGTCGTCTCTGCTGCCTCTGCGTGGCTTCCTATGGCTATGCGTCTGCCTCTTTTGTGCTAATCTCCCATCTCTCTATTTCGTAGTTACTTCCTCCTGACTGCTCTTCAGACCACCGGTTCAATTTCTTAGCAAACCCCGCTCTAGAAATTGAACTGACTGGTCTCCCTCAATGTGTTCTCCAAGTGCCCCTCAAGCCTCCTCTTATACTTTTTCTGTTGACATCTCAACAGCCAAGATTAAGTCCTTCATCAATGGTTGAGATTAGATCTGGCTTGATCAATGTCTTTTGGACCACTCTAAAATAGATTCATATTAATACACATTAATATTTTATTTTCCATAAGTTTAAACTTAGGGACTCCATTAAAAATATTAATTATTTTAATATCTCCTGATCTGTTTAGAATCTTCCCAAACCCTTTCTGGGTATTGGATATCTTATGTGCCCCAACCTCTCCACCAAATTTTGTGGCTAGACAATATCTGATGCTACCCCAAATCAACACTCCCTCTTAGCGAGGACTATTCTCTAGCAATACTCCTCACTGAGTATTGCTCTGATCATCCAGTATCAGTACCTGTGCTAATGCTAGGCCTTCCTACCCAACATCCTCTACATTGTTGCCTCCTATTATGCTACCCATGACTCTGCTACTGCCACTGCTTCAGCTGTATGACAACTCCCTCTACATCCATGTTGTTGCTGGTCCTTTCTCCCAACATTGCATCTTCACTGCAACTTCCTTTGCATCAGTGCTGTTGTTGGTCCTTTCTCCCAACACTGCATCTGCATTGCAATTCCCTCTACATCTGAGTTGTTGGTGGTTGTTTCTCCCAACACTGCATCTGCATTACAACTCCCTCTTCATTCGTGCTACTAACACACTACTTCTAAAAGGGGTTCTTTACCATCCCCAACTTTTCCCTGAAGTAGTCAAATTTTGACTTTCCAAGGGCCTTGGTGAGGATATCTACCACTTGTTCCCATGTAGGAGTGTAGCTCAACTTTACAGCTCCTCGTTGGACAAAATCTCTGACAAAGTGACACTATATATCAATATGCTTTGACCTATCATGAAATACTGGATTCTCAGAGAGTTTGATGCAACTCTGATTATCACACATGATCCTGGTCGCCTCCATATTTCTTCTGAATAGGTTTACCAGCAGTTTTCTAAGCCATATGGCCTCACACGAAGTTGTGCTTGCTTCCATATATTCTGCCTTGGACGAGCTCAGATCCATGGAATTTTGTTTCCTATTGCACCTAGAGGTTATTCCTGATCCAATGTTGAAACGGTACCCAAAGGTACTTTTCCGATCCATTGAGCTTCCTGCCCAATCTGCATCAGTAAATCCACTCAACCTGATATCCTTCCCATTGTTTTACAAGAGCCCATAATCAACTGTTCCCTATAAATACCTAAGAATGTGCTTGGTTGCTGCCCAATGAGCCCTCTTTGGTTCCACCATGAACCGATTAAGGGTGTTGACAGCGTAGAAAATATCTGGCCTAGTATTGACTAGATACATCAGGGACCCTATGAGTTGTTGGTATAGGGTGGTATCAACATCCTTGTCTTCTGATGCATCAATCTTCTTCCAGTTGGTGATCATTGGCATAGCCATAGGTCTACAGTCTCTCATCCCGAACTTTTTCAGGATTTCTATAGCATACCTTTCTTGCCCAAGGAAGATTTCTCCTTTTTTCTACCAAACTTCCAACCCTAGGAAATAGTGCATTCATCCTAGATCCTTCATATCGAACTCTATGGCTATATTTTTCTTGCAACCTTCAATGAGTCTAGATGATCTTGTTAGGAAGATATCATCCACATATAATACTAAGATAATTGGCTCGCTCTCTACGACCAGATAGTAGAGATTCGGATCAGTGTCACTCTTGACAAACCCCATCTTCTGCAAGTAGCCATCTATTCGACCATACCACACTCTTGGTGCCTGCTTCAGCCCATACAAGGCTTTCCTTAGTCTACATACATGAGACTTCTTCTCATGAATTTCAAAGCCCTTTGGTTGTTCAATGTATACTTCTTCTTCTATTATCCCATTCAGAAATGCCATCTTGACATCCATCTAATGGATCTCCCATCCCATCTAGGCTGTAAGAGATATAACGGTCCTAATAGATGTATACCTGGCTACCGAGGTGAAGGTTTCCTCATAGTCAATCCCTTCCTTTTGAGCATACCCCTTAGCCACAAACCTGGCCTTGTATTTTTCAATATTGTTTTCCGCGGCATATTTGATCTTGTAGATCCATCTTGAACCTACCACAAATCTGTCTTGAGGCCTTGACACCACCTCCCAAACATCGTTTACGATTATGGAGTTATACTTCTCCACCATCGCATCTAGCCAGACCTAATGCTGCACTTCCTCCTTGAAGCTGGTAGGCTCTCCATCCTAAGCTACTAACGCCTAATACCTATCTGGCTATTTTCGCTCCCTTTTACTGTTCCTTGACTCTCTGATGAAGTTTTCTGCATCACGCAGAATCTGACGAAGTTCCTTGTTGGTTCTTCCTCTGCCAACAGGTGCTTTTGTTTGCTCCTCTTCCTCATCCTGAGAATCTTCCCAATCTAAGGAAGGATTCTTCACTTCTTTTGGTTGAAGAAGCATGACCAACAAATCCTCTTTCGACTACTCCTTGGAAGGCATTTTGTGAGATCTTCTGAAAGCTCTGTCCTCCATGAACTTTACATCTCGTCATACTACTACCTTCATGCTCTCTAGAAGATAGATCCTGTATGCCTTAGCATTCTCGCTATATCCTACCATATACCCCTTTTCTGCAGTTTGATCCAGCTTCTTCCTCTTTTCTTCGGATATGTGACAATATGCCAAACTCCCAAATATCCTTAAATGACTGACTTCAGGTGTCTTCCCAGTGAAGACTTTCCCTTTAGTAATCTTTCCCAATGCCTGATAAGGAGTCTTGTTCTGAATGTAGATAGCTGTGTTGCATGCTTCTACCCACAGGAATTTTGGCATATCCTAACCATACAGCATGGCCCTAGATGCTTCTACAATAGTCCTATTTTTCCTTTCTTCTACCCCATTCTGCTCTAGATTTTAGGTAGATGTCCACTCTCTTCTGATGCCCTCCTTAGCACAATAATCAATGAAGTCCTTATTGTCATATTCTCCACCATTATCTGAGTGCAAGACTTTTATTTTCTTACCTGTCAAATTCTCCACTAGAGCCTTGAAATCCTTGAATTGATAGAAAACCTCATCCTTGGTTTTCAGAAAATAGATCCAAGTTTTCCTCGAGTGGTCATCAATGAAGGTAAGGAAATAATCGGCACCGCTGAGTTCTTTGATGGACATAGTTTCGCATATATCTGAGTGTATCAATCCTAGTACACTCTTGGCCTTGTGGTTGCTCCTAGTAAATGCCGCCTTGGCATACTTTCCTAGAGCGCATCCCCTACATACATGATGTTGTTCCGTACTCAGATCTAGAACTCCTGTTATAGTGCTCCTGAGAATTCTCAGAGCTACATGGTGCAAGTGACCCATCCTTCTGTACCATAGTTCGTTTAAGTCTTTGTCCACATGACTGCCTATTAGTGCCATTGGAGATTCTAGTTGTAATCTGTACAACCGATTATTTTTTATCCCAAACTGCACTTTCTTTTTCCAGCTCGAGTGTTTGGTGTACACCTTTTCCTTGATGAAGTAGATTTCATAGCCCTTGCCTTGTAGTTGTGACACAGTAAGTAATTTCATCCCCAATCCTGGCACATGCAACACATTTGTGGCATGGAAGCGCTCTCTTGATTCTGTCTGAAAAACTATGGTGCCCTTTCCTACTGGAGTACACTTTTCCTTGTTCCCCATGGCGATCTAAAAGTTCATCTTCTCTTCTTGATATTCTAAGAAACACTCCCTGATTCTCGTCATATGCCATGAGGCTCCACTATCTATATAGCATACTTCTAATGATGCAACACTAGTCATGCATGCCACTTCTTCTTCCAACCTAGAAGCCAACATAGAGAAATCGAAATTTCTCTCTCTTGTGCAATCTTCTGAAAATCTGCATGAGTCCCCTGAGGTGGATGCCTCTGCATCGTGGTCTCAACCCATAACTAATTTTTCCTTTCTGTCTCTAATTACTTGCTTTGATACCATGTGAAAATTCTATCACTGCAACAACTGATTTATTTTTCCTACTTATTTCATCATAAGTTATTCATGAAATGACTTCAACAAACATTAAAATAAATATTGCTACAGATATCACACCGTAAAACAAAAACAAACATATGCACACATTTACACAGTTATTTTGGACTAATGTCCCCAGAAAAGCCCAATGTGGGAAAATCGGTGCAACAAGGGAGGATTTTATTATTCAGTAATTTTCTTGTACAACAGGGTGCCAAACTGGCTTACCCATAGATAGATAAACTTACAGCACTTTTCTAAACCTAGCGTAGGCCCTACTGACCTTTGGTACAACCTAAAACCCTCTGCATCAGCCTAGTGAGGCTCTTCATAGCCTCTCTAGGCTTATGCATCACTCCTGCGGCCTCTGCGTGGATTATGCAAGCCCTTCTGGCTTTGTGTCGTCCCTACTGCCTCTGTGTAGCTTCCTCTAGCTCTGCATATACCTCTTCTACGCTAATCTCCCATCTCTCTGTTCCATACTTGCTGCCTCTTAACTGCTCTCCAAACCACTCATTCAATTTCTTAGCAAACCCCACCCCAGAAATTGGACTGACTGGTCTCCCTCAGTGTATTCTCCAAGTGCCCCTCAAGCCTCCTCTTATACTTTTTCTATTGACATATCAACAACTGAGATTAATTCCCTAATCAATGGTGCTAAGATTAGATCTAGCTTGATCCATGTCTTTTGGACCACTCTAACACAAATTCATATTAATACACATTAATATTTTATTTTCCATAAGTTTAAACTTAGGGACTCCATTAAAAATATTAATTATTTTAATATCTCCTTATCTATTTAGAATCTTCCCAAACCCTTTCTAGGTATTGGATATCTTATGTACCCCAACCTCTCCACCAAATTTCATGGCTAGAGCACATCCGATGCTACCCCAAATCAATACTACCCCAAATGAGTGTTTGAAGATATGGAAACAAATTAACCTATTGTGCTTGTATTGTCAGTTTCATTCTAAGAACATTGAAACGTTCAGATCTTTACATTGCATTAGATATTTACAAAAATCCATTGTTCAAATGATGTTTCTTATGCACAAGAATACAATAGAACAAGAAACTAAAGAAATTGCAAGGGATGTGTGTAAAGAAATTAGCAAGGCAATTGATGTTATAAGCCTGAAAACGGAGGACATCCATGATGTAAAAAGTTGTCCTAATAGGAAATCCAAGAAAATTTCCCTGATTAGAGGTTATATAAAAATGATAGAACATGGTTTTTTCAATAACGAAGGTTATGCAAATATCGAATCCCTTGTATTGCTAATGTTCAGTAAAATTTCGTCTGACATGAATGTTGAAGCTAAGTGAATCCTTGGAAAAAAGTCATATGAAAGTATTGTAGTAGTTATGGACCCTTGGATTGTTGTAAAGAAATTGTCTAGATCTAATGCCATTCATATCAGCAGTGAAGATTTTTACCACAGAATCTCTATTCTATAAACATTCTGGGTCACAATATCATCATCTTTAGATCATCCAAATTTCTCACAAGTGTTGGCTAATTCTATGTTTATTTGCATCACTCGAGAGATTAATATATCAGGAGAGATGACAGTTCTTCATGAGGGACAACTCATGGAAGTTGAAGCAGAGGCGCAATATAATTCTAAAGCCCTTGAAAAGGGCCTTTCTCTTGTTAAAGATATACAGATACGAGCCCTTGGATTGTTGTAAAGTTGTATGGATCCAATGCCGTTGATATCAGCAGCGAATATTGTACCACGGAATTTCTATTCTGCAAACATTCTGGGTCACAATATCATCATCTTTAGATCATCCAAATTGCTTACAAGTGTTGGCTGATGCTATAATTATTTGCATCACTCGAGAGATTAATAGATAAGGAGAGATGACAGGTCTTCGTGAGGGACAACTCCTAGAAGTTGAAGCAGAGGCAGAGTATAATTTTGAAGCCCTTGAAAAGGGCCTTTCTCTTGTTAAAGATATACTGATGACTAAAGGCCCATCCGCTGATATTATTCTGGAAGGAAGTTTGTCGATTCATATGAAAAGGGTTTTCGCTAGACAATTATTTTGGCACATAACCAGAAACTGACGAGGATTTTTTCGACTTTCTTCTTCTCTATAACAGTTTGTAGTACTTCTAAAAAACTAAGTGTTAGGGACTTCAGGTGTATATTGTATTGTTTGGTGTGCTATTGTTAAAGCAAGATGGACCTTGGTGTTTTATCAGTGAGCAATGAAAGGATACCAGAAAAATATATGGACGTCATTACGCATGAGTTTTACTATTGGACCAAGATCCATCTCAAACTCTGTATCATAGAAAACTTTAGAAACCATTGGAATCAAAGACGGTTGGCCAACCCGACTATCAAACCCATCTAGCCACTTCTCCAACTCAACGTTCGAACTAGAATTTCGTTATTTTAACACACACACACACACACACACACACACACACACACACACATATATATATTATTCAAAAAAATAAAGAGTTATAAAAAAAATTAGAACGATAAATTAAAAAAATGTCATTTTGTTAATAATTTGGTTCCAGAATTGCGTTGCACTTTGTTATAGCGAAAAAAAATAAATGTAAATATTAAATTATCAGATATTGGTTATGTTAAATAGTCATTAATTTAAGTGAAAAGGCATGTCTAAAAGACATGCCCATTCACGAAAGGACACCTGCTTAGGTATATATGTGGGTCCTCATTGTAACACAAGATCATCACTTATACATTTTTATATAATAAATTATTATTACAAATACCTATCGTGTATTTTTAACATTTAAGTCAACAAGCTATTAGTTTTTATGCTTCAAGGTCCTTCATATCAAATTTGGAAGCCAACTCTCTGTTACATTAATTAATAAGAGGGCCTGCACCTATCAGAAAGAGATCGTCCACATAGAATACCAAGATGAGAGGTCTATCATTCTCAACCTTAAAGTAAAGGTTCAGATCATCTTCACTTCTTGTAAATCCCAGCTTGATCAAATAGTTATCAATCTTCTCATACTAAGCCCTGGGTGCTTGCTTCAACCCATAGAGGGCTTTCTTCAACCTACATATATGTGTCTGACGATCTTGAACTTCAAACCCCTCTAGTTGTTCCACATAGACTTCCTCCTTAAGTGAACCATGCAAGAAGGCAGTCTTGACATCCATCTGGTGTAGATTCCATCCTTGCGAGGCAGCATGGGCTATAATCGAATGGATGGTGGGGTAGCAAGCAACGGGTGCAAATATCTCATCATAATCTACACCTTCCTTTTAAGAGAAGCCTCGAGCAACAAATCTAACCTTGAACTTCTTAGCACTTCCATCAGTGCCATGCTTGATCTTGTTGAGCCATTTAGATGTGACAATAGATTTGTCCTGGGGTCTAGGGACCATATCCCAGACATCATTCTTCATAATTGACTTGTACTCTTCATTCATAGCATCCTTCCATACTTGTTTCTTTACAACTTCTTCAAATGAGCAAGGTTCAAACTAAATAATGGTGCTCATAGAAGTTAAGTACCCTTGGTACCTATTAGGCTTCTTTCTTTCACAAAATCTCCCCCTCAATGCAACATGTCTCTCGGCATATTCGAGAGTTTCCCTCAACCATGAGGGTCTCCTTTTGGAGGAGGAGGATCAATGGGATCCATTGGTTCTTCAACATTGGGCATCAGCTCATCCTGTGAATCTCCCTGATTTCTTGCATCTGCTTCTTTGTCCTTCGTTGGAATAGGAAGGTTGTTAATCTTCCTTAGGGAAGCATCCTCATCGAAGGTGACATCATGACTCAACTCTACTTCTCTTTGACCAGGCACATAGATTCTATATGCCTTATAACTTTCATTGTAGCCCACAAAAGTCCCTTTCCTCCCAAATTCCTCCAATTTACTTCTATTTTCTTTGAGCACATGAAAGTATACAAGACTACCAAATATTCTAAAATGAGAAACATCAAGTTTTTTACCAGTGAAAACTTCTTCGGGAGATTTGGAGTCCAATGCTTGATGAGGGAATCTATTTTGAATGTACACAGTAATGTTGGCAGCTTCTCCCCATAGGAACTTTGGAATTCCTTGATCATGAAGCATGGCACGAGTGGCTTCTATAATGGAATGATTATTCCTTTCAGCAACACCATTTTGCTCAAGAATATATGCAGTAGTAGTCTCCCTCATAATGTGAGCTTCCTTGCAATAGTTATTGAATTCATTTGACTCATACTTGGTTCCAATCGGTCCTCAATATCTTGATCTTCTTCCCCATTTGATTTTCCACCAAAGCTTTGAAGGCACGAAACCATGAGAATATTTCATCCTTCTTCTTCAAGAAATATATCCATGTTTTGCGAGAGAAGTCATCCACAAAGACAACATAATATAAATATCCTCCTAATGATGTCACAGGCAACATACTAGATAGATCAAAATGAGCCAATTGCAAAATGTTTGTCGTCTTGCTATCACTTGAGGGGAATGGTCCCCTTGTATGTTTTCCCTCGGTACATCCCTGACATACACCTTCATGCTCTATTTTGAATTCGGACATACCTATAACCATCTTCCTTGCATCGGGTAAAGCCTTATAGTGAAGATGAGAAATCCTTTCGTGCCATAAATCAGATTGAAGAGATGTGTCGCAAGACATGGCTCCCATTAGACTTCCCCCAACTTGATATAAATTATCAACCTTGAATCCAAGAGTAAATTCTTCTTTGAAATTTCCTTTCCACACATGTACATTTCTAGTGATGAATGCCACCTTTAATCCTTTGTCTTCCATCGTCGAGATAGACACTAGATTCTTCTTTAGATCAAGTACATATAGTACTTCTTGAAGTTGAACTGTGTTACCTTGATTCAATTAAAGGGAAACATTCCCAAATCCCTTCACGGGATAGGTGGCATTGTCTTTCGGGATAATTTCCAAATTTGTATCCTTCTCTATCATATTTGAAAGAGCTTCCTTGTACCCGGTGAAGCGCCTTGAGGCACCACTATCAATCAACCAATTTCCCAAAGTATCCGGAGGAGAGGCAGTAGAGAGGGTAGATAAAAGATAAAAATTACTTTTGCCTAGAATTTACAACATTAGACTCATCATACCTAGAGTTTCTTGTTCTTTTAGAAGCTCAATTATTTCCAAGTTGAGTAGTGGAAGCATTCCTTTACCCCTTGTTGTTGAACCTGCCATTCCTTTGATTGTTGTTGTTGACCCTGGAATGATTGTGATCATCATCATGAGATGTGTCCCTTCTATTTGGACACTCCCTAGCATAGTGACCAATCTTGTTGCAAACAAAGCATCTTCCCTTCCTTCCATTTTTGAATCTCGGTCTTCCTTGACTTTGCTTCCTTGAACCTACATTGTTCTTCCTCTTGGAATGAATGGAGAATGTGGTAGGATTATTCCTATTTGAAGGCATCTCTAATTCCATCATCCTTGTTTCTTCTTGAGAACATCTAATCAGCAATTCTTCAAAACCTAGAATTTTGTCGTTATTGAGAGTGAGATCCATGTCAACAATAGATTCACCAATCGAAAGGAGATCATTTTTTATCTCAATAATCCTCATGAAGTAGGACTGAATATCCTCACCTTTTCCCTTCTTTATATCCTTTAGATTGTTCTTGAGGAAGAGAATTTGATTTGCATTGCTAGATTTGAACATGCCAACCAACCTGTCATATGTCTCCCTTGATGTATTCAAATCGAAGATGTAAGCAACTAAGTGCTTATGAATAGAATCCCCGATGATATTCTTGGCTTTGACTTCACCCTTCGTGTACTTTGTCTTAGTAGCAGCCGATGCATTTGAAGGAGGTTTTGGAATCTTTCCCTGCATATAATCCATGACAACTTGCTCTTCTAAAGTCAAATCAAGAGACATCTCCCATGCATGATAATCAGATTTATCATGATGCTTATCATCAAACTTGAAGTAGGATGTGGAGGCCATTGAGAATTGTTCTTGATTAGTGATTGCTCCTCCTAGTGATTGCTCTTCACTCTTGCTTGGGTTGTGTCTTCACCTCACCTCTGATACCATGTTAATTTTAGGATAACAATGGTATCTTCTATGCTTAGAGAAATTTTACTTCAATTTTCTTTATTAGCCCAATATCATATCCAGTATAGAAATCACAACATGATAGTAAAATGCAGATAGAACATAAAAAATAATAGTAGAAGACAATCCAACACAAGAGGACACAAGATATGGCACCAGCAGGGGACAAACCCCAATGTGGGGAAACCCTTGATCAATTCTTCTTATAATTCTTCAAAATTTTAGTAGAGAGATAGAGAGTACAATTTACAATATTCACGTGCCCAAACTGATCAGTCAAAACAAAAGAAACAAAAAGCCCTAACTAGAAAGTCAACGTTGGTCAATAGGGCTGAAATTGACCTCCAAAACATCTCAGTCAACCTTGGTCAACTCGAACTCCAACAACAAGATAATGCAGCCCAAAACAGTCTGAAAATAACTAGTCAAATCTTGTCAACAAAATTCAACACAGCAACCTGAATTAGGGCGGTCAACGCAGGGGTCAAACTGCCTTGGTCTGTGTGCCCAAAACAATGTCCTACCCAAACAAAAGTCTCCCTCACAAAATTGAAGTCAAACGGGGTCAATGTTGGTCAAAGTCAGCGTCTTGAAATTTCGACCTATTGAAATTTCAGTCAAATCTGGTCAACACAACAACTCGAAAAGACAATCTTCCTTTCGCAAGTGTGGAGAGAGAGAAGCCTAGAAATTTGTACCCAATCAAGATGAGAGAGAAAGATGAATGAGATGAGATGCCAAAATGAGGAGGCACCTTATATCTGCATGCAATGTTGAAAACTGGAGGAGGCTAATTTGATGATTGGCTGACCTTGACAATTTGTCCATAATCAAAATAAATTCATAACTTCATTTGTACATGTCAGAATGGGATGATCTTTAGATCAATCCTACACCTCTTGGAAATAGGAATCCAAGAAAAATAACAACTACCTCATAAGAGTTGTCCAAAGTGATGTTTGGCCCTAGTAGCCAAATTTAACAACTTGTAATCATGCATAAGATCCAATGCATCCCCTTTCCCTCCAATACAACAAATCATTAGAATAATCAAGTAAAAGAGCTTACAAGTCATGGAACCACTAGGGAACTTCATGGTGGCATGCCCTCCAATACAACAAATCATTAGAATAATCAAGTAAAATATCTTACAAGTCATGGAACCAATGGGGCACTTCATGGTGGCCTTTGGTATGTATAAGTGTCTCCAAGCTCAATAGAGGGTTAGCCAAGGACCCATTAGGTGGTTTCAACCTCTAAAGGGGTGACATGTCCATGGTGCATCCTTCAAGTGGAAGGTGGTAAATGATATAATAATGGAATGGAGTGGGGACCAAGGGAAACATCCAGGCCACATGTCAAGGTGCAAGTGTAGTTATAACAGGGGAAGCCCATACTTGGGTATACAAGTGTAGGAGGTAGGAGATTGTGAAACATGAGTTACCTTGAACTTTCTTTTTCCACCTTTCTTCATATGCCTTTCGCCTTTTATTGAGTTTTTCTTCATAACTACTCAAGGCTCTAGGGGATGGAGAGAATGATGTGTGAGATGAAGCAAAGAATATCCCCTTAAGATGGAGCGGTTCATTGCCCAACAGGGGTTGGGATAATCATGGGTTCCTTAACGATAGAGGGGGCTCATCTAGGGCCCATAGGAAATAGGGTGATGGCCATGGGTAAGGGGTAGAGTTGATGTTTAGCTTTTGTCCACGTGCTGAATTTGTATGTCCCAGCCATCTTTTGCATTTTGTGGTACATTTCCTATTGAGAGTGGCCAAATTATGCTTTTACTTTTCTTTTTAGCTGCATCAACCTCTGCGGCATTATTCTCGGCCCAATCCAACGTGTGGACAAGGGGAGGGGGAGGCTAGCCCTATGTGGATACATGTGGACCTAGATGGGAAAATAGATGAAGCGGGGTAAAATGAGTGGAAGGGGAGTGATGTAGGCGGTATCGAGAAGCGGGACCATGCAACCAAAATCAAGATTTACCGTGTAGTGCCAACCCAAAATCCAAATGGTCAGTAAAGGACACTGCACAAGACTAGGATACAAGGGTAATCACATAATCGAGCAACGAAGATAATAATATAAGCCTAACCCACTCTTTCTGCTGAATCCCCCCACCAATATATGTCCAAAAGTGTCCATGCCAAGTAAGGAAAATTACTCAACTATACCAATTAAAAGCCATACCTTTGGGGTCGGAAGGGCCACCTTCAAACATACATTCATGAAAAGTTGTTGAGAGACCACATGACCGGCTCAGGTTGCAGAGAAAATGGCACATAGAGCTATTTGGTGGCTACAAAGGGTTGTTGGCTGATGGTTGAGGACCATTTAGGTGAAAATATTTCTCCCATACACATTACCCACAAGTTGTGGGTAACAGGTCCACTTGGTCCTTTGTGGTCCCGCAACTCTATAACTCTAATTTCAAAAAGATCACATAAAGGCCAATTATCCACGAGGATTCTTTGTTCTAGGAATCATCTTGACAAAATATATTCCCAAACCCTAACTTCAAGAATCCCTTTAGCCCTTCCTAGAGAGCCCACCACCTTGCTTTTGAAGCAAGCAAGTGATCTAATTGAGCCTCTCTTGTGAATAGGCCTTGGTAATCACTTCTTACCTTTCATAGATTCATCCTTCATTTTGATTCCTCTTATACAGGGTCTCCTCATAGGTGAATGTCCATAAAGAGAAGGGAGCCTTAGCTGAGGTGACTGTGGGCTATCGCTCCATTGTTGCCCCTTGACCTAGTAGTTTTTTTATAGGATCCCCTCCTAGGAACCCTGCTAGTTTGAGCTTTAGCATTTGTGGCATCGTTGTCAGGGACACGAAACATGTGTCTTGTTCCCCATACAACATTATTGATATATCATTTGGTGACTCCATTAGAAGAACAAAGCCCTAATTCTTCCCATTGGAAGAACGAAGCCCTAATTTTTCATTGAACTTCAAGGTTAATGCTTGTAGGGTGAAACAAGCATCTGTTAAGGCATTTCAATTCACCCTGGTGACTCCATTTTAATCCTAATATGCAAAATCATGAAAAATGGCCTGTTGTCAGGGAGAGAGTACCCATGGCTCTCAATTTTGTGAAACTTAATGATCAAGAACTGCAAAAACTACAAGAAAGTGTGGAAAAATATGTTGAGTTTTGTGAAGATTTGTTGGAGAACATGGATAAAAAATTCATGCTCAAGTTTCATGGAGCAACACAAAAAAAACTCTACATAATAATGTGTGCTTATGAAAGGGATCCTAGTCATATCTTTGAATTTGCTAGCCAAACCTGTGATTTTGATATTTAGACTGATCTTATCAATGAAAAATATTGTAATCAATCATAAAGCCCCATAGAATGTAATCATGATGACCTTGAAGAAAATCGAAGTGTGGAGGATCATCATGGAAGTAGGAAATATATGAACATGTGGAACCAATCTAAAGAAGATTGTGATGAAAACTTTTAGGATGAAAAATTAAGGATTGAGAAAGTGCATGGCATGAGTGAAAGCCCTATTAAAGGTCATGAGGATGAACATGATGAAGTGGGGAATTTCATTCAAGAAAGGGTGCTTGAGGATATAAATACTATAGCTCCCTCTGAAGATGACATTTTTGATTTCTTATGCATTAATGAGGGAAAATGGGATATGGGAAACCATGATTTTGACAGTGACCCTATTCATGATACTGACACAAAAAATGACATTGAAATTGACTCTCCTTTTCTCCAGGACATCACTCATAATGATATAACTACTCACACCATTGAAAAAGAGGATCATCATTTTCCCATGTATAAAGGAAGTTTATTAGGAATAGTGGGCCCCATTTATAATATTGATGATGACACTAACAAAGCCCTATCTTTCCCATGCCTTCTCTAGGTTCCAAATTGCATAGCTACATTATCCATGAACCCTCGCCTTGGCCATTCTCACATTATCACAATTGTTGGTGATCCCTTTTTCTCTCCTAAAGATGATGCTAAGGAAGAACTATCCATTAGATGTATCCCTCCTTCCCCCTCATACCCTCAGGATTGTGAATATGATTATCATGAGCAACTTGTTTGTTGTGTCTCCCCTCGTCATCGATCTCTGTTTCCTCCCAGTCATGACCCTATGGTGGTCATAAAACATGATATTAATGATAGGGACCATAATGGGGATGATATGTGAAGCGAACAAAGTTCATACTTCTCATTAAATACCCAAAAAGACTTGGAATATGAAGATATAAATTGAGGATACAAATATTATATATTAAAATGTATGAATAATGATGATACAATGAGAATGAGGGTTCTGTATATATAGCCAGGTAAGTACCCTTTCACAAATAGTTATGTCCTTTAGGGACATACCTTTTCATTAATTTCTAACTAATTAACCATTTAATATTATTTGTTGTTTTTACATTATTTTTATTTTTATATAAATTTAGTTTGTTACATTGCCTTCCCCTTCAAAAATCTTTGTCCTCAAAGCTTACTGATGAAGGATCGGTTCTCTTTTGTTGATTGGAATATCTTCTTATTTCTGAACTTTAATCTTTGTTGATACAAGAAGATATGATGTTCTGAGAGATAGACATAATTGTCATACTGAAAACGGATCAAACCATCCTAGATTAATCTTCTTGCAAATCTTTTGATCCTTGGAGATGTGTGGTGAATAGTTATTGTATGACCACATTGAGCTTATTTCAGTATTCTTCGGAACATGAGTTTGTTTATGTTCTGCATAATAAAGATTTGTAGATTTATTAAGGTGTCTACTCTTGTGATTCGGATGTAGATAAGGAATTTTTATTGTTTGAACTTCATTAAATGTTTTTATGGCAGTTTCCTGATTTCCTTCAGGCAATGTTGTTTTTGGATTAGCTATTGAATCCTTATTTGGGGTGTCCTCTGTTTGAACGACAACCTCTGAGTACATTTTTACTTCAATAGGGTTTGGATTTGCCTGAACTGTGGGATTAGTGGTATTGATGTTTGTTTCTTCAACTTTGACTGCTACATCTAGATATTTTTATGCTTCCTTTGTGACAAGTTCTTTGAGCCTATTCGTCAATGATCTCTTTTCGTCCTTAAATTTTTTTAATCTATTTGAGCAGATTTTGATTATGATTTTTGAGACGTAAGTGTTCCTCATTCTCTTAGTCAACTTAATTTTGGCCTTCACGCCTCTCGTCTTTTAAACACTTGATTTGTTCTACTAATGTTTGGTTAAGGCTCTTTAAACATAAAATTTCTTCTTCTTGTTATAATAAACACTCCTTGGGTTCCTTCTTTGATGCTTTAGCTTTCTTGACTTGTTTGAGTAGTTTTTCTTGGTGATATTTGAGGCACAAAATTTCCTTGTTTTTGCTGCAGATGACTTCTTCAAGCTCCTTTTGCTTCTTTGATATAAATTTTTTGTTATCTTGAAACATCAAGTCTGAGATATCCTTAAGGTCTTCTAATGAAGATTTTATTGATTTTGATTTAATTGGTATGTCTCGAAACGTGATCATCTTCCCTTTATAAGGAAATGTCAAAACTTGTTTCTCTATGTTTAACATGAATGTACCCAAATCTTTAAAACAAGGGTGACCGAGTATGATGTCAGTCTTTTTATCCATCCTTACAACATGAAATTGAGATATGTACTCATAATGACCTACTGTCACTTGTAGATCACTAATTTTCTACACTTTTTGGTCAAAAATATTTTCCTTTACACCAATGCTTAGCTCTGGAATTAATAACTAATTTTCCAAGTTGATGTTGATATAATTTTTATCGTTGCTTGGGTTGATGGTGACATTAACTTCTCTTCCTTGGATAATTCCTTTTTTTGTAACTACTCTATGATCTGTAACTGAAAGACCATTATAGGGAAACCTTTCTCCCTTTGTCATTTATAATTGAACTCCTTCATTTTGTTTTTCAATAATTGATCTTATCTTGTTTTGTTTGACCAAAATGCTATTAACTGACTTGCGGGAGAAAAAACGGAATTCGTGGATGCAGAGACAGGGGAGCGAATGGATCTAGTTAGCGGGTTGAAAGCCTATCACCTTGACGGAACCAGTTAGTGCCCGAGAGGGGACGGTGTGGGAATTTAGACGAAGTGGAAAGGTTCAAACAATGTCGATCAGGGTTTTGAATGGCGGTAGAAAACAACGATACAGAGTAGCTTCTTTATTGTTTGGCAGAACAAGAATACAACAATTACAGTTGTTGTTGAACGGTGATGGTGTGCTATGTTTGACAACTAGTCTACAGCGATAGCGTTTGCCGTTGAACAAAAGTGACAGCATTGAGTAGATGTGGCATGGGTTTCATCTGGAATTAGTTCAGTTGAATTAAACGGTGGCACATAATGATATTTGTGATGATGTTGTCGGCAAAGAAAAAAATTGAGTGGCGGCTGAAAGAAGTGAAAATGAATAGGGTATTGTGTCGGCTTAGTAACAACACGAGTGAAATTGATTGAATGGTTGTGGAGCATAGGTTGTGGTGTCCAGAGTTGTCTATCAACAAACCATAGTCAACACAGCGAATGGTGGATTCAAGGAGTCAGGTTTGGGGGCAGTGGGGATAGACATAGTTAGTGAATGCAAAACAGGAATACTTTAAGTGACCGGAGCTAGGACGATGCGCTGAAGATTGTAGTGAAGACAACGACAGAACACAATGCAACAGAAGATAGGTGGTCTACTGCCATGGTGCAGATGGCGGTTGCAGTGTGTGGTTGGTAGCTGTGGACAGACCAAGTAATTCGTTTTATTTTTTATTTTTTATTTCTTAATTAATAATATACTGTTTAATTAAATTTTTTTCTCTAGTTTTCCTTTAAATATATAAATTTTTTTTTATTATATATATTATATATTTTTTTCGTATTCTTTTTATAATGTTTTTTAATATAGTTTTTATAATATAATGTTTTTTTTCTTTTTCTCCTAAGCTGCATAACACAAATGCAAGCATTGAAGTTGTTGTATTTTTTCCTACAAATAATGATGGTACAATCTTAATAATTCACTCAATAACATGAATTTAGAGATCATTGTTTGTAGTTAAAAGTACAACAACTACAATGCTTGCATTCTAAGTAATATCTTTTTTTAAATTCCCTTTTTTATATATCTATTTCACTCAGGTTTTTGGTTTTTTTTTCTTTTTAATAATGGCCACACATTTTTTTTAAATAAGTTTTGTAAGTGGCCAAAGACCTAAATGGCGAAATGGAGAAACTCCAAATTCTGGTAGCGAAATGCTTCAATGACAACAATGTTGACGAATTTGCTTTGTGAAACGGTGAAGCAGCCAAAGGATCAAACTGCTCTGATAGCAAATGAACTGAACAAAGTTCGTAGTTCTTGTTAAATAGCCCAAAAGACTTGCAATATGAAGATATCCATTGAGGATACAAATATTATATATTAAAATGTATGAATAATGGTGATACAATGAGAATGAGGGTCCTGCATATATAGCCAGGTAAGTACCCTTTCATGAACAATTATTGTTGACTTTTCTAAGTTTTTCCTTTAGAAAATTAATCTGTATTCTGTTGGTTTATTTCTTCTACTTGTAAATTCCGAACAAGTTATTTAAAACATTGAAATACCGAAATAAACACAATACAGTCACAACATCTACAGATCATCGAAGAGAAAACAAGCACACAAGTGACACCGTTATTTTTGGACAAATGTCCCCGGAAAAACCCAATGCGGGAAAATTGATGCAGCTATTCTGAGGGTTTATTATTATGCAGTATTTCCTTGAGTACAACTAGGTGCCTAACCAGCTCACCCGATAGAGAAAAATACAAGACAACAATACCTCTATATTTGGAAACAGGTATTCAGAAAACCTATCCCACGAAACCCTCTCCAACACAATTGAAGCTCAACACTGGCCCTTCTGGCCTCTGTGTAAGCCTCCTACTGACCTGTGTCAGTCCTTTGAGGCACTGCGCAACCTTTGGTACCCTCACTCCAGCAGCGTCTGCGTGGATGACGCAGTCCCTCTAGCCTCCGCGTTGTCTCTGTTGTGCTCTGTGTGGCCTGAACTGGTTGCTGCTCTCGCTCTCTCTGCTTCAACGTTGGTTTTTCCGTACTGTCTTTGCCTCATACTCACTACCCCTCACTGCTAATCACTTATTCAACTTTTATTAGCAACCCCACTCTAGCAAAATGAATGACTAATCACTATGGTGTGTCTTCCAACTGACCCTCAAGCCTCCTCTTATACTTTTCTTGTTGGTCCTTCAACAACTGAGATTAAATCTCTAATCAATAGTTAAGATTAGATTTGGCTTGATCCTTGAATTTTGGAACCTTCTAACCCAGTGTTATATTAATAGCCATTAATATTTTATTTTTCCTAAGTTTAGACTTAGGAACTCCATTAAAAATACTAATTATTTTAATATCTCCCAAACCGGGTACAATCTGTCCAAACCATGTCTGGGCCTTGGATATCTCATGTGCTTTAGCCTCTCCACCAATTTTCACGACTAGAGTACATCTGATGCTGCCCCAAATCAACACTCCCTCTTAGCGAGGATTGTGCTCTAGTAATTCCTCACTGAGTACCACACTGATTATTCGACACCGATACCTGTGCTAATGTTAGGCCTCCCCACTCAACATCCGCTGCACTGTTGCATCCCGTACTACTGCCCATGGCCCTGCCACTGCCACTATTGCATCTGTATGGTAGCTCCCTCTACATTCGTGTTGTTGCTGGTCCATCCTCCCAGCACTACATCTACACCACATCCCCCTCTCATCATGCTACATCGTTCTACTGCATACTGCTACTGCACTGTAACTCAGTTATTGAGAAGTAAGTAACTCATCCACTCAACTTCTGACATCCCTATTAGGCTAGGAACACTCCCGATGATGAAGCTCCATCGACCGCTAACAAGTGCTCCCTCTAGTGACCTCTGCGCTATTGCAACAACTCCCTGCATCTCACACCGTTGTGCACCTCTTTGTGCCATCCTGCACTGGTGCAACACTCCCCTGCCTCTCGCACTGTTGCAGCATGCTAGCCTCGTGTTGCCAGGGGACTTCTGCACTGTAGCACTCTCTCTCACTTCATCTGCATCCGTCTCTACCCACATCCGCTAGTCCTACTACTCTCTCCTTGGGGCTCCCATAGCAAGGTATAATCCAAGAGGTTGGGTACCTCATGGATCCTGACCCTCATCGCATGTAGTCCTACAGCTCGATGTATCCCCACTTCTTCTCAAGTGGCACATAAGCACTCATGGCACAACCATCATCCTCCTCGACTTCTTTCTCCGCCTTTGCTGGCACTGCCTTAGACTCAGAAGCCTCTCCCTTTTTCTTCTTCCTCGGACACTAGTTCGCATAGTGACTCAGTTCCCCACAGTGGAAGCACTTGACCTGGCAGAGGTCCTTCTTCTTCCTCTTCTCTTGCTTTCCCGCAGATGCTAGAGTCGCATCCTCTTCCTCCTACTTCTTCATCCTAACCGCTTTGCTGCTACTCCCCGTCTCAGGTAGCCATCCGATCTCTTCTTGACGAAGAGCCGCCCATAGTTCTTACCAATCTGGAAGACTCCCCCTGCCTAGTATGATTTGGACAAATGTCTCCCAATCCTCGAAGATTGCATTAAGTGCGATACTTAACATCATCTCCTAATTTGGCGTGACCCCTATTGAAGTCAGTTGGTCACCGATCTCCTTCAACCGACAGAGGAAAAAATCTATCTGATCTCCCTTCTGCATCTAGTATGACCTTAGCTGATTCTCTAGGAGCATCTTCCTCTGCACAAAATTATGTTGGTACAATGGCTTCAAATTTTCCCACATCTCATTTGTCATTTCCTTCTCAACAATGTGTGGGACCACATGATCCTTAACCCCATCAAGGATGATACACTTTGCCTTAGCCATTGCCTCCTCGTACCTTTCATTATCTACCGAGTCAACTGGGATAGCCATCACTCTCAAGGCGAAGCCCTTGATACAATGTCTGTCTAGAAAGGACATTCCAGACCACAAACTTGGATGCTTTGTCCAGCTTGTCCTTATCTCTCATCCCATTCACGGCCATCTCGTTGCTCTTTTTTTGACTCCTCTGAGTCTCTCTACTTCCCACCTAGAAGTCCTCGGTTTGAATCCTACTGAGTCTCTCTTCTTCCAATCTGGAAGTTCTCAGTTCAACTCTTGCTAATTCTCTCTACTTCCCATTTGGAAGTTCTCTTCTCGACTCCCTCTAAGTCCTGATTTCCATCCTGGAAATACTTCTACCAACTGTCAAGTTGCCTCTCTCCAATTGTTTATGCAACTTCAACACTGATCTAGATTCCTTGGCTAGAAATCCACCTTGGCAACAACTCCCTATACCTTGGTCTTGCCCTGTTAGGTACTGTTTTGACCACAGTACCCCACTAGCTTTGCTCTCGCAAACTGCCCATAACTTCCTTCACCCTAGCAACTAAAAGCCTGAGCCTCTAGGCTCTGTGCAATCCTGGCTACAACAAAAATAGCTCCCTTATAAACTGCGTCAACCCTCCTGGTCTCTGTGTGAGCCTCTCCCTACCCTCCTCAGCCCCTACGTTTCCCTCTCTCTAGACTGGACTAATGATGCAACACCTTTGCGTTAACCCTTCCTCTGTTGCTTCTGCAAGGATCAGTTACTGTCACTAGGGAGAGTTGATTCTATTGCAAATGCTCTGCTTAGCTGATGCCTTAAGCCCTCCTGTGATCTGCAACCACACTCTGATACCATGTTGAATTTTCCAAGTCTATCCGTTAGAAAATTAATCTGTATTATGTTGGTTTATTTCTCCTACTTGTAAATTCTGAACAAATTATTTAAAACATTTAAATACCGAAAAAAACACAATATAGTCACAACATCTATAGATCATCAGCTAAAAGAAAACAAGAACACAAGTGACACTGTTATTTTTGGACAAATGTCCTCAGAAAAGCCCCATGCGTGAAAACTGGTGCAGCTATGCTGAGGGTTTATTATTATGCAGCATTTCCTTGAGTACAACTGGGTTCCTAACTGGCTCACCCGACAGAGAAAAATACACAGAAGCAATGCCTCTATATTCGGAAACAGGTGTTCAGAAAACCTGTCCAACGAAACCCTCTTCGGCACGACTGAAGCTCAGTGTTGGTCCTTGTGGCCTCTGTGTCAGCCTCTTGCTGACTTGTGTCAGCCCCAAGACCCTCTACGTCAGCCCTCTGAGGTACTGTGCAGCCTCTGGGACCCTTTGCGTCATTCTAGCAGCCTCTACGTGGATGATGCAATCCCTCTGGCCTCTATGTTGTCTTTGTTGAGCTATGCATGGCCTGAACTGGCTGCTACTCTCGCTCTCTCTGCTTCTATGTTGGTCTCTCAGTACTGTCTTTGCCTCTCTACCTCGTACTCACTTCTCCTCGCTGCTGATCACTTATTCAACTTTTCTTAGCAACCCCGCTCTAGCAAAATGAATGACTGATCACTCTGGTGTGTCTTCCAACTGACCCTCAAGCATCCTCTTATACTTTTCTTGTTGGTCCTTCAACAACCGAGATTAAATCTCTAATCAACAGATAAGATTAGATTTGGCTTGAACCATGACTTTTGGATCCTTCTAACCCAATTTTATATTAATACCCATTAATATTTTATTTTTTCTAAGTTTAGACTTAGGAACTCCATTAAAAATATTAATTATTTTACTATCTCCCAAACCGTGTACAATTTTTCCAAACCAATTCTGGGTCTTGGAGATCTCATGTGCTTTAGCCTCTCCATCAATTTTCATGGCTAGAGCACATCCGATGCTACCCCAAATCAATAGTTTTTTCCTTTAGGGACATACCTTTTCATTAATTGCTAACTAATCAATCATTTAATCTTATTTGTTGTTTTTACATTATTTTTTATATATAAATTTAGTTTGTTACAATATGCCTAAGATTGCTATCCATCAGAGGTTTATGAGCTTAATTGTTGATATCTCTATATTTTGGTTGAAATAAAGGATATTGTGCAATAGATTGCTCCCCTTGGCTCCCTCTTCCCCCATGGTATTCCACACGTGGTCATTTCATTTTCCCACCTTCCACCCTTGTGACCTTCCATGTTGTCACTCCTGCCTTTGGATCTATCGCATGACTTAAACAGAAGGGCAATTGTTTTCGTATTGACTAGAAGATATATTGGTTGCATTGGGTCTATGATTACACTTGCATTTGGGTGGTGTATCATGAATGTTAGGGTAGGATGCATTGCATGTTGATTTTCTCATTAGAACTAAAATCATGTGATATTAGCATGGTAGATTAACTACATTTAGATTTAAAAAATTGCGTAATTTTATTTTCCTATTGATTTTACGACCTAATACTAAGCATGGGTGATCAAAAGACACCACAAAAACATGTTTCCCCATGTGCTTGGTCTTCGATATGTGCAGGTAACAAGTTTGTGGTTCCAAGAGATTGTTGATGTTCTCATGACCTCCTATTCGAGTAGCCTCACGCATTTTCCTGAGAGATCATGTCCTAGTTCGAGCCAGAGGTTACCGACCACCTGTGGGTAGCATATTTAGGAGAAAAAAAGTTCTCCTAGATGGTCCTTAGCTAGAAACCAGCAGTTTACAGTTCCAAGAGATTTTTGATGTTCTCATGACCTCCTGTTCGAGTAACTTTGCGCACTTTCCCAAGAGATCATGTCCCAGTTGGAGCCAGAGGTTACCCACCACTTGTGGGTAACACATTTAGGAGAAAATTTCTCCTAGATGGTCCTCAGCTGGCAACCAGCAGCCCCTTGCTACCACCAAATAGTTCAATGTGTCATTATCTCACCCACCTGAGCCAGCCATGTGGCCCCTCACCCACTTGTTATGATTGTATGTTTGAAGGTGGGCCTCACGACCCCGCAGGTATGCCTTTTCATTGGTATATTTGAGTAATTTCCCTTACTTGTGATGGGCTCTTTCGGGCATGGATTGGTGGGGGAATTCAGTGGAAAGAGTGGTTTAAGTTTGCACTCTTGTCTCCATTTCCCAATTTCAGGGTTAACCTTGTACATTCATCATCATCACTTGGATTGGATTTGTATCTCTTAAGAAATTTCTGCACTTTTGTTGGATGTACTTTTTGGATCTTTCTTAATGCACTATGATGTTTGAATTTTCGATATTGTCTTTTGAGCTTCTCTTTAATGTGAAGTTGATGAATGGATATACTCTCTCTCTCATGTAAGTCGAATTTTGATGTTATTCTTGTTATTTTACTGGTTTACTGCATGTTATGGTTATCATTATTCTTGTATGGGTTAAAGTAAATAAGAAATTATTCTGGGAACTTTGAATAAGTGATTAATGCATGTGTTGTACTTGAAGAGAGTGGGTGAATGTTGCTAGAGGCACCCAATAGGTTTTAAGCCTTGAAACTTCATCTCTTTGACAAATTTGAAGTAGAAATCCCTATTGACCTAGTTGTTGCCCTTGGAGAGGTTGGAAAATATCAATTAGGGATCCTTAGCTCACTAAAATTCTTGATCCATGTGTATCTTGACTCCATTAAGCCCAATCAATAAGGAATTGATCCTCGTATCCCTTTGGTGGTCAAATTTACCTCTCTTCTCTTCACTTTTCCAAATTCAAGGCCTAACTCTAAAGAGTCACCTAGGGCATCCAGCGAAATCTTTTATAGCAATCCAAACAACTTGAAAGTTGGTCCAAAACTACATTGGGGCCTTCTCAAGGGTTCATCCAAATTTGAGCACAAACTGACGGTGGAACTCGAGATATTGCAAGCCCTAGATCGAGGAGCATTACTCTCCCTATTCTGATTTGGGTTAGTGTCCTCATTTGGATCATTGCATTTCAATATTCAAAGAAATTTGTCCTTTTATCCTCTTCTCTTCCATAATTAGGTCAAGTCACTCCTTAGTTGATCAACTCCATACCTTTGACCTAATTCTGAGTCCACTTGGTCTTTTGTGGTCCTGCAACTCTATAAGTCTAATTTCACAAAGATCACATAAAGGACAATTCTCCATAAGTATTCTCCTATCTTGCAATCATCTTGACAAAATATATTCCCAAGCCCTAGCCTCGAGAATCCATTTAGCCCTTCCTAAAGAGCCCACCACCTTTCTTTTGAAGCAAGCAAGTGACCTAATTGAGCCTCTCTTGTGAATAGGCCTTAGGAATCAATTCTTATTTTTTCATAGATTCATCATTCCTCATAATACAGCTTGAGTGGACCTAATGGTTAAGAGCATGTGTTTGCTCCTAAGAGGTCACAATTTCAAAACCAGAGGGGGGTAGAGTACGTATGCCTTCGTAGAAATAGCATTCAGATCATTGTGCAGAGGTGGGTCCCTTGTCCCACAAACAAGGGGGTCTCATACACCAATGTGGTGTCTGGTTTATCTTTGACCTTAAAATTAGATAATAATAATAATATACTAGGTCTCCTCACATCGGTGAAAGTTTATAAAGAGCAGGGAGCCTTAGTTGAGGTGACAGTGGGCTATTGCACCATTATTGCCCCTTGACCTAGTAGTTGCTCTATAGGATCCCCTCCTAGGACCCCTACTAGTTTGAGTAGTAATAAGGCTTACCCTAGTGAATTTTTTCACTACACTTGAGATTTTTATCACAATGACGGGCTTACAGGATGATAGGGATTTGGATCACCTAGGGGTTGTAAGTTCACTTCATGATTTTGGTCCTTTGGTTGATAGTTGATGAGATGATGTAGTGGATATTTTTATGGTGTTTTTCTTGAACCTTGGTATACTTATTTATCATAAAAAGATAGAATTACACTTGGTCATGTGATGTTCTAGCCTTAGTTTAAGCTAGATGATTGGATATAAGGATATATGACTCCCTTGATGAGACGCTCAAGCACTTTTGAGCTAATTTGACATTATATTGGCATTTTCATTTAGTGGGCTTCGTCATGCAATAGAGTGTTATGCCTAAATCCCCTCTTCTTTAATATTGTTTATCACTTTGATGAGTGATTTATTATTCCATTTCCCTAGCTCTTATGAATTTTTTTCACACATGGATTTGTTGCTTAAGAGGTGGATCATTCCATGCATCTTTTTGCGAGGTCATTCCTCTTCTTGATGTATTGGTTGATCATGTAGATAACTTGGTATTTGGATTGATGGTGATACATGGCTTGCATCTAACACATTGCACATTATTTAATGATGGATTGATCCCCTACTTTATGAAGTTATCCCTTGGTACACTAATCGAGGGTAGTTAAATCTTGGACATTCAGCTTGAGTGGTTTTATATGCCTTATTAATGAGTGTTCCACTTTATTTGACCACCACACACACCTCCTTGTGCATTATTGTTCACAAGGGCCATTTTTTGAGAATGAGGTGTTGCCCCCTTTCTTCATGGAGGTTTTTGATCATTGATGGCATTCTACATGTGTTCTTCATAATTTTTATGCCTTATTTCATGGATCCACTTGCTTCACACTTGATTTGAGGAAGATGTCCACTATTTGAGGCATCTTTGTGCACTTTTCCATGAATTTTTGAGGGGATGTTTCAATTGGAGGTCTCACATGTGTTATCTTTTGAGGTTTGACTTGATTCAAGCACTATTTTGAGGAGATGTCTGTGGGAAATTTATGTGTCCTGTAACCTAGCCCATTTTCAACTGGTTTTGCATAACAAGTTTAATGCCCACATCCCATGGTTAATTGATGATATTTAAACTTGAATACAAATTTCAATTAAAACACTAAAAGGCTACTGCTACTTTTTCACTTTCACTTTCAGTTGATAAAAATGCACATGCATACGCACAATAAATTTGGACATTGATTTTTGGTCAATCACAGACCTTGTAAAAACCCCAAAAGGAAAACCATTTTGAAGAGGATCTTATTTGTTTTTCTCAGAGAATTTTTTATAGCATACATCATAGTGTACTTATCCCTCCTTTTTGTTGTCTAGGAAATCGTTCCACTACCCATGAAGCCTATGCCACTATCTAGCAATCACTGCTCTTAGAATGTGTACCACTGTTCAGACTTTTCTTCCTCAGAAATCATGCCACAATTAGCACTCTGAACCCCAAAATTCATGCATGTCAACCTGACTTCAGACCTCAAATTTTGTGCCTTATACCAGCAAATTTATCCCTCAAAATATGCACTGTCAGAAGATGAATCTCTCCTCAATTTTAGCACTGACAAACCTCTGATATCTCCTCATTTTTTGGGCCTGTGCTTGCTACAAAAATGTGTTGAGTCTCTGCCCTCAGCCCCTTGAAAAAAATGCTGACTCTTCCTCGATTTGTGTACTGATGACTGATGTAGTTGCCTCAATTTGCGTGCCTATGTCTCATCCTGCGAATGCATGCCTGAAATTGTCTTCCTCATTGCTGTACAATCTCTCTCCTTCAGCAAAACTTGTTATCTTAGCCTTCCTCCTCTTCTCCTCAATTCTCCAACTTTGCACATGAAGAATGAGCTCTCATTTGCCTTTTTCCTCCTTTTTAGTCTCCATAAGGATGATAATACCTATCCAATATCAAGGGCTAATATTAGATCTCAGCTATCCTTGATCAAGGGTGGATATCTAATCTCCCATTGACCCCATCTTATGTATCCCCCTTCATTAATGAGACTCCCTAGTCACTTTAATAACATTTTGTACCATGTAACTTTTTCTCATAAAGTTACTTTAAAAACATAAAGTCACTTTAATATAATAAAATACAATGTCTAGACCTAACGACAACTCCGTGGACACCTCAAAATGGCTCTACAAAATTAAAAATGGAGCTAACGGGAGTGCTGAAAAATATAACGCCAGGTTTGTTGCTCGTTGCTTCTCTCAAAAGGAAGGAGTGGACTATGATGAGATATTCACATTGGTTTCCCAATATACCACTATCCTATCTATTATTGCTCTTACTTCCAATCAAGGATGGAGCCTACATCAAATGGATGTCAAGACTACTTTCTTACATGGCTTGCTTAAGGAAGAAGTCTACTTGGAAAAACCTCAGTGGTTTGAGGTACAAGATAGAAGGACACATGTATGCAGGTTGAAGAAAGCTCTTTATGGGTTGAAGCAGTCCCCTAGGTCTTGGTATGAGAGGATTGATAGTTATCTTGTGAAGCAGGGATTTACAAGGAGCTATGTTGATCCTAACTTATACTTCCAAGTTGAAAAGGACATGCCTCTTATTTTGGTCCTTTATGTTGATGATCTCTTTCTGATTGGTGCAAACCTTCTCATTTATCAATGCAAGAGGGATTTGACTTCCAAGTTCAAGATGAAGGACTTAGGATAGATGCATTACTTCCTAGGTCTGGAGGTCTGGCAAAAGCCGAGTGAGATTTTCCTTTCTTAAGGAAAATACATTGTGAAGCTATTAGAGAGATGTGGTATGGTGGATTGCAAGTCCGTGTCTACTCTGATGGAACTGAACTTCAATAAGTTGTGTGGAAGTGTTGCTGGGCCCGAATTAGCAAACCCTTTTGAATATAAACAACTTGTGGGGACCCTGATGTTCTTGCTAAACTCTTGACCGGACATATGCTTCGTTGTGAATACTTTGAGCCAATTTTTGGTTGAGCCTCATCACATACATTGGATTGCTACTAAGAATCTATTGAGATATCTCTATGGCACAATCAACTATGGGATGAGATACACTATCTGGAATTTGAGGCTACATGGATATTCTGATGTTGGCTGGGTTGGTAATGTGGTGGATAGAAAGAGCACGTTAGGATGTTGCTTCTCATTGGGATCTACTTCAATTTCATGGATGATCAAGAATCATAAATCGGTTGCTCTAAGCACCCTTGAGGCCAAATACATTGCAGCTAGTATGGCCTATTGTGAAGTTGTTTGGTTGAGGAAGTTCTTTAGTGAGCTATTTTAGCATGTGCTAGATACCATTTTTGATCTATTGTGATAACCAGAGTGGGATTCGCCTTTCAGAGAATCTTGTGTTCCACGACCTCTCCATGCATATTGGTATCAGGTACCACTTTATCCAGGATATGGTACAACGGGGAGCAATAAGGCTCCCACACATCAGGACTGATGAGCAAGTTGTTGAAATCCTCACAAAGCACTTCAGGAAAGTCAAATTCTTAGCCATCCATGAGAGACTTGGAGTCGTGGAATGACACTTCCATGAGGGTCTCGCTTGAGTTGGACATAGAGCTCTGGGAGCTCTTGGGGGCCTGGGTACTTCTTGGAGTTATGAGAGACCATAGGGTGAGTAGTTCACCTTCCACTATAGGTATGTTGTCTACAAGGTCGGTGGTTCACCTTCCCCTGTGACACCCCATGATGATATATAAGAGCATAGGGTAAGTGGTTCACCTTCCCCTATGGTTGATGATACATGCATAGAATTAGTGGTTCACCTTCTCCTGCAAATGCCCCAACATACATCCTACCCATTTAGTTCGGGACTCATGGGAAGTACCTCTCATCTGGCTAATGAGTTGGGAAAAGTGGATAGGGATCATAGCACTACAGATGGAAAAATCATGTACTGTCGTACTCCCTATGTCTAGGATGCATGGTGTTCAACAACTTGATCTGGGATCAAATCCGATTGGGTTTCTACCCTTGGACTGACTTTTGTTAGTGGAGAGTTGATCCAGGTGGATATTGGTGGCCACCCGCCAATTCCACTTGGACCCCCACCATTGCTTCTTTAAGTTTTTTAGTTTCCTTAATTGTAGCACAGTTTACTATTTTTAGCAGTTTTTCGGGTCCTAAACTTCCGAAGCCGTTTTGAGGCCCTAAATTACATTTTTTTGGAAATCTACTGCCAGTGATTTGCTGCCTAAAACCATCTTTTCCGTCGTAGTCCTCGGAGATATCTTTCCAACGGGTTATCATGCACATCAAATGGAGATAATATGACCAAGTCGCGACCCCGGGAAGTTGGTTGTCCAACTCACCCCAACGGGGCCCATAAACTCTTGGTGTTACATCTCCTCGAGTTAGGGTTTTGGTTGTTCAGGGTTTGCTCTTATTGTTTAATAATAAAAATGCCCTTGAGCCTCATTATAATGCAGTTCAGAGGCATGTAGCCGCCACATCTCTTCTCAGAGATAAGCTACCATCGCTCTAGCTGGTTTATTTCCATTTCTATTTGTAAGCATATTTCAGTATTTTACATTAATGAAATGAAGTATTATTTCTGCTGCATCTCTGTGTTATGGTTATCTCTATAATTTGTTGCGTTCCTATTTAAATCTAGATCATTGGTATTAGAGCGGTCTGTTTTTTATCTGTTTTTCTTTGCATGTTCCCAACGAAATTGGGATATAAGGAGTTAGGGCTTGAACTGGTCGAACCTTTTCAAGAGCAGCCTCGCAAATCTCGATGGCCTCCCATGGCAGATAAAAAGAAAGACAAGGAGGTAGAAGATCCTATCAAAATCTTGCTTGAAGAAGCCCTCGAGCAACAAAGGAACACGATGATGGACAAATTTGCCCAGATCCTTCAATGGCTACCGAGGGGTGACGCATCGACTTCCAACAGATACTCTGGAAACGCCACACCGTTTAAGGTACAAGTTAATTTTGAAATCCCCATATTTGAGGGTCAGATAGACGCAGATGTTGTTGATAAATGTTTAAATCTGCTACAAGGTTATTTTTCTGTTCATGATTTTTCCAGTCGGGAAAAGATTATTTTTGCTCTTCTCAAAGCACCCCCCCACATCAAGGACTGGTGGGAAACCTACTACGAGCAGAAGGATGAAATTACAAGCCCACTATTTTGAGTTGCACCCACATGGAATTCATTCCGGGATGCCATTAAGGAGCAGTACTACCTTGTCTGAAGCTATGAGGATCAATACATAAAGTGGACCATGTTGTGGCAAGGAAGGGACCAAGACGTGCCGGAGTTTACCAATATTTTCCATACCCTTCGCACAAAGTTGGGTATCAAGGATTCAGAGCAGCATTTGGTACTCAAATATTGCGGCTGCCTACACAAGTACATCTAGGAAGAAATAAAATTCCTGAACATCTCCTTGCTCGGCACGACATATCGATATGTCGTCAAGGTCGAGAAAAAGTTTAAACAGAAGAAGCGAGACTTTGGATCTGCGAATCTGAAGCAAGGGAAATGTGCCCCCAAACCATAGAACAAAGGACAAAGCCAAGGCAGGGCAGCCCAAGACAACCTGCCAAAGCTGCAAGCAAAGAATAGTGCCACGAAGCCGAAAAAGGGCACGGGAAAGTGGTGTGAGTTCCATAAGAGATCCACTCACAACATGAGTGGGTGTTAGGCCAAGCAGTCACTGGTGGGTGAGATAAAGGTTTGAGAATCAAATGCATGTTCTGAATCTGAATCAGAACCTAACAAGGGGAATGACAAAGGGAAGCAGATCATTGATGCGGAGCCCAACGCCACCATTGCCACCATGAAGATCTAGAAGGAGGAACCTAAAGATTTAGAGGAGGAGCGTCTCTTCCACTCTGAGATGTGGGTAAAGGGCTCCCTGTTATGTTCATTGTCAACAATGGGAGACAAAAGAACCTCATTTTGGTAGAGGTCATGAAGTGGTTGGGCTTACTGAACATAGCACATCTACAACTGTACACCATCGGGTGGTTTCACCAAGGATAGGATCTTTGCGTGAGCCAACAGTGTCGCCTTCCATACAACATCAAACCCTTCACAGATGAGGTATTGTGTGAAATTACTCCCCTTAAAGTTTTTGATGTATTATTAGGATAACCATACTTGTGGAAGTGACATGCTATGTATAAATCAAGGCCCCGTGCTATTATTGTTACTTTGGAAAATAATTTGTACAGGATACCGAAGGTAGCATTGCCTATATCCATCTCTTTGGTTATTGCAAAACAATGTAGTAAGCTCATTTCCAAAACCAGGAAATTTTTTTTCCTGATGATACGCCCTCGAAGAAAGAAGAAGACAACGGCCATGACCTCTAGATAGGGCCCCTCCACATGACAACTACAAATGGATAAGGTTGTGGAGGAGTATGAGGACATCTTCACCTCCCCCACAGGGGTTTCTCTGCACTGTTAGGTCAAGCACTCCATTGATCTAACCCTAGGTGCACCGCTGCCCAATGGACCAATCTATCAGCACTCCATTCTGGAGAACGATGAAATCAAGAGGTAGATTCAAGAACTGCTGCAGAAAGGTCACATACGTCCGAGTTCATCGCCCTGTGGGAGCCCAATCGTGTTGGTACAGAAGAAGGATGGGACTTGGAGACTCTGCATTGACTATCGGGCGCTGAACAAGATCACTGTTCGTAATAGGTACCCGATCCCACGGATTGATGACCTCCTAAACCAATTGAAGGGGGAAAAATATTTTAGCAAGGTCGATTTAAAGTCAAGATATCACCAGGTACCAATCGAACCCTCCAATGTGTGGAAGACTGCCTTCAAAGCAAAGGAGGGCCTTTTCGAATGGTTGGTTATGCCTTTTGGATTGATGAATGCTCCTGCAACCTTCATGAGGCTAATGGATGACATCTTGTGGCCATTCACCAACTCATTTGTAGAGGTATACTTGGATAACATCCTGATCTTCAGCCAAAGTTAGGAAGAGCACCTCCACCACATCTAGTAGGTTCTCCAAACACTACAGCAACACAAGTTATGTGCCAATTTGGAGAAATGCACTTTTGGCATGACCCAGGTTCAGTATTTGGGGTACACTACTGATGAACAGGGGGTGCATGTGGATCTAGCCAAGATCCAAGTCATTCAGGATTGGCCATCTCCAACCACTCTGATAGAGCTTCACAGCTTTCTAGGTCTTGCCAACTTCTACCATAGGTTCATGTTGGGATTTTCTCATATCACTTGGCCCTTGAGTCAAGTCACCAAGGGAGGAGCAAAAGCAAAATTCTTTTGGTCTGAATCTCAACAAAAGGCATTAAATAGAGTTGAAAGATCACCTATGCTCGGCACCAGTGCTCGCATTACTAGACTTGCAACAACTGTTTGAGGTCGAGACAGATGCCACTGACTATGCTATTGGGGCAGTCCTTACTCAACACGGGCATCTAGTGGCATATCACAGTGAGACACTTTCAGACACAGTTTAGAAGTATCCCACTTATGACAAAGAGATGTATTCCATTGTGCAGGCTTATCGACAATGGAAGAATTACATTTTGGGGAAGAAAACTATCATCCACATAGACCACCAACCCTTGCATTTCATACAGACCCAAGGAAAATTGCAAAATGATTGCCATCAGAAGTGGTCCACATACCTGCAACAGTTCCATTTTAATATCAAGTATAAGAAGGGAAGCACCAATAATGTTGCAGATTGCCTCAGTCGACCACCGATCATGGCGTTAACCACCATGCTCAACTCTTGTGGGAACGAGACTTTTGATTGGCCACTTCTCTACAAAAGCGACCCAGAATTCGGCCACACATATTAGACACTCTTGGAGGGTCAACATGTTCTAGATTTTCACCTCGAGGATGCCCTGTTATTCCACTTGGGTCACCTTTGTGTTCCTTCAAGCAAGCGTGCCAAGATGATTTGGGAAGCACACTACAATCATGTTGTTGGGCATTTCGGGGTCGAGAAAATAGTGACAGTACTGCAGAAGTATTTCTATTGGTTGAATCTTTGACAAGATGTTGGGAAGTACATTGTCTAGAAAATGAAGCAACGGTGGAGTCATTGTCTAGCAAAGGAAGTAGTTGTGGAGTTACTATAATCAGTCTCCAAGTGGGAGATTGTTGGGTGTGGAGCTTGATTATCTTCTACATTCAAAGGTACTTCCCGTATAATATTCGTTGCAGGGGGAGTCTGGGGGGGGGGG
>APFE030267666.1:0-82515 GCA_000404065.3 Pinus taeda | reverse complement strand
ACTTGGCCCTTGAGTCAAGTCACCAAGGGAGGAGCAAAAGCAAAATTCTTTTGGTCTGAATCTCAACAAAAGGCATTAAATAGAGTTGAAAGATCACCTATGCTCGGCACCAGTGCTCGCATTACTAGACTTGCAACAACTGTTTGAGGTCGAGACAGATGCCACTGACTATGCTATTGGGGCAGTCCTTACTCAACACGGGCATCTAGTGGCATATCACAGTGAGACACTTTCAGACACAGTTTAGAAGTATCCCACTTATGACAAAGAGATGTATTCCATTGTGCAGGCTTATCGACAATGGAAGAATTACATTTTGGGGAAGAAAACTATCATCCACATAGACCACCAACCCTTGCATTTCATACAGACCCAAGGAAAATTGCAAAATGATTGCCATCAGAAGTGGTCCACATACCTGCAACAGTTCCATTTTAATATCAAGTATAAGAAGGGCAGCACCAATAATGTTGCAGATTGCCTCAGTCGACCACCGATCATGGCGTTAACCACCATGCTCACTTTGTGAGGGACGAGACTTGTGATTGGCACTTCTCTACCAAAAGCGCACCCAGATTCGGCACACTATAGACCTCTTGGAGGGTCAACATGTTCTAGATTTTCACCTCGGGATGCCCTGTTTTCCACTTGGGTCACTTTGTGTTCCTTCAAGCAAGCGTGCCAAGATGATTTGGGCGCACACTCCATCATTGTTGTTGGGCATTGGGGGTCGAGAAAATTGAAGGGGTTTTGTTACTGGGCAAAAGGGGGGGGGGAAGTATTTCTATTGGTGATTTTGACAAGATGTTGGGGACATGTCTGAATGAAGCCAGTGGTCTTGTCTAGCAAGGGCAGTTGTGGAGTCTTACTCGTCTCCAAAGGGGAGTTGTTGGGTGTTCGGAGCTTGATTATCTTCTACATTCAACGGTATTTCAGATTAGACTTTCGTTGCAGGGGAGTCTGGGGGGGGGGGGGGCGGTTGCGGCTTGTGGGAGCCCCCCCGGTCCAACACGGCGTGCTGCCCCTGAAGCTTAGAATAGACGTAAAATTGCCTTGTAAAATTATAGTAATTTCTAGTCAATCTAGGCCATTCATTAGGCATAGATATGACGGTAGAAGTTATGTTTAATTTAGGGTTTTTTGCCCTAGAAGGCAACCCCTCGCTATATATGAGGGAATTGTATTGCGTCTATGTATATTATAAGATCTGTATTCTGAGTGAGTAAGAGAGATGAGATTGAGAGCGAAGAGGGAATTACAACGGATCTACTGTATGTTGTATCTCTTCAGTTTGCTGGATATATAAAAGGAAGCACTGGCTGTTTCTCTATGGACGTAGCCCAAACTAGGTGAACCATGTATATCTATGTCTCTCTTGTTTTATGCATTTTCTATGTTTATATTTCTGCAATATTTTATGTGTTCCATTGTTGTGTAATATATAATTTTCTAACCCAATTCAAATCTAACCTTGCCCACCTCTTCCTTTGATTATCTAACTGTTGCTGCCATTTTCTGGGTTTTTTTATTGAATTTTCCTCAACTGGGATCTAGATCTCTGAAGCTCACTGCATACTTTAGTTATGGCCTCTTCTAGCTGTTGGTTATGCGCAACGACCTCCTCGCAATCATGCATCACTTTATTATTTTCTGCGAACATCTGTTGGTTGTTGATTTTGACTTTGTTGATGACCAACAGAGCTTTCTTCTCCTATACCTTGATCTCATTCATGACGCCCTGTTGTAGCTCATGCAATGCCTGAAGGGGGAGCACTGCAAGATTGAGGCTCAAATTCTTTAATTTTTGTACGTTCTCGCTTTCTTTTGCAGTCTCTACGTGTAGTGATCCTTATGGAAAATGTACTACTTGGAGGTCTGTGGTAAGTTTTGTTGTTGAAGGAACAAACCATGCTCTCTTGGATCATGCTTGTTTGAACTTGAAACTCTTTAAGGCCCTGCTGGACCTTTGTCAATATTGATCTTCAATATCCCCCCCCCCATGTCCTCTATCACAGCTCGGATGATGTTAGCAATTTCATCAAATTCATCATTAGTGAGGACCAAAGGTTCTACATTGGTAGATTTATCTAACTTCTTCTTCGGTGCACCACCAACGCTCTTCTTCTATCACTTCCTTATTATAAATGCGGAATCAACATCCTTCATTTCCACAACAAGGTCTTCACCACCCTCATCCCCCTCTTCCATCTCCTTCTCAACTATGCACTCGGTTTCCTGTTCAATCTTTTCCTTGAGGTCAATTGTGACCATTGGAGGCATCTTCTCTGTATCCTTCTTGGCCACTGATTTTTTGGCCTGCATACCTATAGTGGTCTTACTTGTGCCTGCCTTCTCTATCTTTGTTACAGTTGGGGTAAGACAATTAATCGACCACTAACTAATGACCAGCAAGATGTCATCTTCAGAAAATAAGTATGGTAGCTCATGTCATACCTTCTCCAAATCTTTCTTGGCACAGATAAGACACTATGAAAATCCACTTTAAAGTCTACAATGTCATTATATTGTTGAAATAATGCAGGTGATAGCCGCGACCTTTGGTTGATGAATGTGCATAGATCCATCTCAAATAGAACCAAATATATTTTGTTCTCTGTAACCCAGGTTAGTTCCTTAGATGCCCACAGTGAAGCAAACTTTGCAGCCTCATACACATCAGGGTCCACATTGGGGAACTACAAATCCTCCTTTGTTCGCCATGCTACCAATGCGATTAAGAGTAATATCCATGTGTAGTGGAATGGCTTCCTTTCTTCCTACACTTCTTGATAGTCATCTAAAATCCCCTGACATAGATACCTAGCCTATTTAAACTGGACCCCCTTGTTGCACTACGCAGCCAAGGATACAACTGGAGCTGACACTTTGTCCGCCCGACACTTCCTCATGATCTTACTAGCCAAAATGGATGTGGAAAAATGCATAGACTCATCATTAATAAAACTAATAGCATATCCTCGGGACTTCTTATCTAAGATGAAGTCATCTTTCACCTAGTCGACCAGATGTTTCTCCTGAGACTTCTTGATAAATGCATTGTTCGGGTTTCCTCCTTGGTGAGGCAGTGCAGTAATCCTACAGACTATCATATCATTAATTGAGATTGGCATTCTGAGCCACAGACACCAACCATGTACCAATGCCAATATTTGGCACACATAAATTGTGTTTATGTTGATGCGCCCAAAGTTTCAACATAAAGCATATTCATTAACCCAGTGTGTTGAATCCCTGCTACCCACTTTATCAGCTCAATCCTTGTCACTCCAACGTCTTCGTAATAAACAGATTGGAGGTACTTTCTAGGATCAAATTGGGGATACTTGTTTCTATCATTGAAATCCCAATCCTTCATGTGCAGTTGTGGTACCCTAGCCAACAAATCTACCTCGATCAACATTTCCTTTGGTAAGAGGGGTGTAAATATCTTGTATTTGATAGAATTTGGATCCTTTTTCACCTTTCCAGTTGGCTTCCTCGGTAGCATATAGGGTGGCAACCTAGAGAATGGTTCCACCTCGTCTCTGTTGATATCCTAAAATCTGCCACCTATTTCTTCCTCATCTAGATCTTCGAGCTCCATTGGTTGCTTCTATGTATCCATTCTCTCCTTACTCCATTTCTCTAGGGGGATTTTCCACGGTGATTGCCTAATCGGGGTCCTTTGGGGCTTCTTCTACTTCTTGGCCGATACTATTGCAGCAATAGGCTTAGTTCTCGGTGATCTTGGTATGGTAGTATGCGCTGGTTGTGAAGTGATCATGATGGATTCTAGCTCTCGACTCATAAACTCCTACTCAAACTCCTGCCAACTCCAACCAAACATGCAATAGAATGCTCAACTCACCCTTAGGCGCAAAATCACAAAGTGACTTCTCAACAAACAAAGTGTCTGAATATGGAGCGAGTTTTCATATTTATAATCTTTTTCAAATTCAAACCACTCACTCCCCTCCAGATCCTCCTCATAAATGTAGATTTGGTGGTAGATTTTCCCTTATATTCTCCTTAAATGTGTTTCCCCCACTCGTAATTTTGGTTGAGCCTATATGGTCGATGTTTTATAGGCTTTGCATCTGGCTTCAAAGTGATTTTCATGACACCCAGGTCTCCTACGATGCCTTTCAACTTTGTGAACTTTGTTGGGAACAACTCCTGGTACTCATGCAATAACTTGGCAACCTTGCCTACTATATCTTTGTCCCAGTAATCTCCTATGTGCGTGAACTATGTTGACTTGCCTCATCTTAATAGGATGTGTTGCATCAAGTATTTCAACATTGGGTGCTGCCTCTTCATGTTTTCCTTCTGACTCAGGAGTATTAATGATGCGCAGATCTTCCTTGCCTTCCTCGGCAGTCATTTTATAACATTCAAGTGTGTGCTGCAACTGCACATTCCAGTTGGGCCATACCTAAGTCATTGGCTCATTAGGCGTCTAGAAAATTGCAACTCTAATTTATTGAAGGGCATCATCTATACACTGAAAACCATCCTCAAAGATAAAGGTCAATATAAAACTTTCCTTCATATCATTCTAATCGGTGGTACCATAGTGCAACTCCATTTCAAGATACCAATTCATTGGTATCACATCCAAAGTGTGAAAAAATACATGTACCCATTCTGGTCAAAGTTCTTCGCCCCATGCCTTAGTCCAACGACAAATCATCTCGAGGATCATCCTTTCCATTGTACTTCTTGATAATCCTTGTGTTTGAATGACCAAACCTTAGCCTCATCAACCTTCGGTACTCCCTCCAATCTCCTATATCATCCTTATGTGTACCCCACAAGCACGTAGGTGTAGCCCTCAAAGTTATATCCAAGGCCTAGAATCGTTGTTATTTTGGTACATTCCTTTCCAATTCATCTAGAAATAACCTAACATCACCTATTCCATCATAATATGGAAAATTACATACCTCGGTTGTTATGCAGTGAAGAGATTTTGTCATTCTATTACAAAATAGGGTAGAAACTTCGTGCAACCAATTTTTCCACTTCTCCAATTATTCATCCAAGTCTGAATGACATGATCTATCGTTCTCCCAGCTTATCCATCCATCTATGTTGGGGTTGATCCAATCCTCGTCTCATGTAGTTAACTTATATATGTGGTCAATTTCTTCATCCTTTTAATATCCGCGAATGGGTTATGTATATCGCACTCCTTCAGAGGGATCTAATGGAACAATGACCCTGGTACTGTTCTTTTCAAATACCATACTTTTACTTTTTAGATTGATTATGGTGTCCATACCAAAATTCCAATCGATTCCGAGTAATGTCAGATACAGATTACTATCATCCACAATCTCAATAACTTCAAAATCTGCCATTACGTGTGCTCCTTCAATGTCTACAACAATACCTTTCAATTGACCCATCGGGCTAAGCTTCTATGTATTGGCCATGTGCAGCTGAATTAGTGACCATTGCAGCTTTGGTTGCCCTATCCACTCCCAAGTCTGCTTCGATAATACATTCACATTTGATCCCAAGTCTAGAATTACTTCATCCATTTCAAATTCTCCAATATGCATAATTAATTTCATTTTTCGGCCAGTTGTTTTCTTATTTTTGTTGACCTTCTTTACTGGGCCTTGTTTCGGCTATGGCTTCTCTTTACTGGCATAGTTGTCAATCAATTCTTGCAATCCTTCCACTGCTTTCTATTCCCTTAGAAACTTCATGCATGCCTGCATAAAGGACTTCAGAATAGTTGAATCAGGGTTCTTTGTCGTAGTAACTACATCAAGAGCATTCTTCCTTGGTACTAGTTGCATTTGCATCTTTGATGTCGAAGCTCCTGGGTCCATGAAACTCTTCTTTGCCTCTATGAAAGTTTCATTTTCCTTCTGTAGCCAAACCCATAATTCTTCTCTTCTACCTTCTTAAGCCATGTATCTTCCACAAGATTTTTACCTTCTACTTTATCTTTCTGGTAGTCGCGCCACTTCGTGTCACAATATTAATGCTTGGGTTATCTTTGTGCAGTTTGCATCGCATCATTTGTGTATTTTGCGCAGGATGTTGATTCTTATTTCCCTCCATCTTAGCCATTAAAACAAGGAAATATTCTATCACATGGTCAAACTATCTACAATACCAATACTGACAAGAAGGGCGAGTGAGATTCTGACAATCTTGCACATAATGCCTAGCTTCGCCACAATTATAACATATGATCTTACCTCAACCTCATCCAGTGTCTCCTCCTCGACGATGTCCTCGACCTTGGAATCCTCTGCGAACCATAGGTGAACCATTATCTTCGTGCGTGTAGCCTTCAACTTACATCCTATATGTCGAGGTTTGATTTATCATCAAGTCATAGTTGTGACAATGGCTCTCATCATGTCCTACTGATCAACAAAACTTACAAAATAATTTATACAGCGACTACACATATTTTTGTAGAAAATAGCAGTGATCACTCAGGTGTTAGCCTACAACTCAGCAAATAATACACCATACACTCGGTCCAGTACTTTGTCCAGTACTAGGCTCCGGTTTCAAAGGACTGGGACCTCCGCCAACCTGAAAATTAGGATAGATAGGACACTGGTCTTCACAGTGACCTTCCTGTTTACACTTTAGACACCATATTGCTGAGCACATCTCAGACCAAACATCCTTTCCTTTCTTCAAGTCTTGCAACTCCATATGCAAGCTTGCCAAACATCCTTTCCTTCTCCTTCTCCCTCTCTCTTCTTTATCTTGGTTGTTCCTCTCTTAGTCAGGGCTTCCTTTAGAACCTTAAGAGTTTTGACCTTTCAGCTCTTCTTTAGTCAAGGATTAATCACGCCTAATCTTTTATCCTTAATCTCTTAAAAGCTCCAATAATATTACCTTTAATTAAAAATATATTAATGGAATTAGCAGCATAATACTATTCCCATTGTATTTTAATCATACATAGATAATATAAAAAAACCTTATCAGCATTAAGGGCATATACATATAACATAAGTCTCTTCAGTTAATAAATTAGCAACATAATAAATTGAATTAAGAATATAAATCAATAAATAAACATAATAAATTAGCGTGATAAACATAGTATATAAATAAATTATAAATCAATAGAATTAATAAATTAATAATAGGCTTAGTAACTGATTTAATTGATCAATTAAATAACATAGTACTAAGTTCTCAATTTAATTTTAATAAAGTAGCAACATAATATACTCGGCATATTAATAATAATATGAACCTAAAAAAAATTAATTTCATAAGACATTAGAAATTATAAATGAATAACATAATATAATGGTAATTACTAGAATTATTAGACATTATTAATGAATAACATAATATATTGGTAATTATTAGAATAAAACTTATTGATTAATTTAATCTATTAAATAAAATATCTCATAACTCATCCCACATTTCTATTTAATTAATAAATTAACAATAAAATAATCTTAATATATCAATGTTATTGTAGACCTTTTATTAACTAGTTACAAATTACTTACACAATAATGAAGTATTAGAAATAAATTACATATGGGAATAAAACCTATTAATTAAAACAATTAACATATAAACAATCTCACAATTTAAATTTAGATTGATAATAACAAACTTATTATATAAATAATAACATAAACCTAAATAATAAGTTAATTACAATTAAACATTAACATGAGCAATCATAAATAAAGAATTATCATAATATAACAAGTAAAAATTATAAGATAATTTAATTAGAATAATAATAAGAACAAAGTAATAGTAATATATTCAGTAAACATAAAATAATATTAATTCGGAAATTAACTAAAATAATGGTAAATAATAATATTAACAGTCATTTGTCGGCCAAACAGTCTTCGCAGCAAACCTATTGCATATTTATCTCAAAACCTTTTTCTATGCTTTTCTTTTCTCCGTAAATCAGTCCTGATGATGAGTCTTGGTCTAGACTCGAAATGTCGACCAATGTAAAGATGAACACTGTGGAAAATCCGAATTCCTCTCAGAAACCACACCACAGTAATCTACAATCCAAAATAGGAATATATCTGTTGAACCCCTATGTGAGTATCATCTACTGGTGAAGCTTCTAATTTCATCACAATTTCCAATGCTTCCGCTAGCGTCCCAATATTTTGTTGTGATAGTGGTAATTTGAGGTGTGGCAATAGCACAACTATATACTAATCTTTGTGCAATTCATCAAAGATCTAGAAGTTGGCTTGTCCCATAAAACATTTTAACCTTTGATCTACATCCCAGGCAGTCTCCTTGATGGCTTGCTTAATTTATTTTATTTCTGTAATACATTATGACTGTGACTTGGGCTTCTTAAACTCTGCATTCAGTGCATTCTTTTTGCAGCTAATGAAGCAGTTCGATTCGTCATATTGTATTTGATGTACCATGAAAATGATCTATCCTATAGTGCTGTGACAAGTTGTGCTTTCTTCATATCATCATCATTGATCTGCTGCAATTTCCACACAACATTTCTGACAAACCAAATTTGATCAGGATCCTCTGATCCCTAACCCTTAAATATAGGCATCTTTGCTGTATTAGTCATGTTGAATAGTGGGGGTGGAGGTGGAGGTGGAAGTGGAGGTGTAGGCATATGAGGTGGAGGCGAAGGTGGAGGTGGAGTGGATGGGTGAGGAATCCCATAAGTGCCTTGAGTTTCTGACTATACCACACCTCTAGGTCTACTAGGGTTACTCCTTTCTTCTTCACTTTTTGATTCACCCAATAATGGACTATACTCACCCTCAATAAATTTGTCATGATCTACTCTGAATCTTTTTCCACTTTGAGAAGATCTAGTATGGATTATTTTAAACATCAATCTATAGGTATAATACCCTTTTCACATAGCAACATCTTAATGAAGAGCTTTAAGGAATTTAGATACTTACCTAATGGAATTTTGAAAATTTTGCGCTCAACTTCACTATAGGATATTGTTGTGTCAATTGCAATTTCAGTAATGAAGCCTCTGAGGATACTATTGATCTAGTAATCAACAACTCTTGTGACCTTATTTTCAGTCTCCTTAAGTCACTTAATCAACTGTGGGGTCCACACAATAGGATCATCGTGTTTCCAACAGGTTTCGTTTGCAGCGAGCTTTGAAAGCCACTCATGCATATTATTAGCAAATGATACAAAAAAGATATTGTGTTGTTCTGTATAGATATACCTTTGTAACCACCTCTCTTTCGACTGATGCGAATTTCTTCTTTCCTCTGATGCAAATTCATGAAACTTCTGATCTACCCAATTTTGGATCTCTTTTCTAGTCAGTCACCACATCACACATCCCTCAGAAAGATCCTAATCCCAACAATGGAACCATTTGTTGGCTTTAGGGGCTTAGACCCAAGTTCATAGTTAGCTTCGCTAACCAACAAAACCCTATACCACCGGCCCTTTCGGCAACGACCTGCGTGAGTAGACCGCAACCTCGCCGAAGGTGATATTGGGGGATGCCAGAACTAGGTTTCTACATCCAGAGGGATTATGCAGTGTGGTTGTAAGGTTCTTATGAGTTTAGGGCTTAATATGACCTTAGCAAATGATTATCCTTATTATTACAGTTGTAAAGTGTTTCCTACTTAATAGACTTTCGAGTTGCACGTAACTAGTCTAACATGTATTATTCATCATATAAAACAATATTTGAAATTTCGTGATGCAATTGTAGAAGAAATGTACAAAAACAAACGATAAACAGGCTAAAACACATAAACTACACGAACATAGGAAATTACACAGATTTGTCTCAAATTCTTTTTTATTAAGTCAAGTCTTCACATATACAATCTCGCTGACCATCTGCAGACTTACCAAGGTCTCCGCGCACACAGCTGCAAGAACCTTCCCCTTCACCCGAATATAGAAATATCTCACAAAAACATACTCAAAACCATCTATATCATCAATTTATTCATTAGACTTGCTCAAAATACTCTAGATAATCCCATCCCTTTATGAAAGAAGGGGTTTTGACCTGCCCTAAAGTCCCTTTGACTCTTATAACCTTGCGCTAATCACACTCTAGTCCTCAAAATGTGGAGTCTTTACATGAATAAAATAAAACTTATACCTGGGGGACTCCTACCTAGCAATGTCGAATTAGAGAAAGACTCAGTTGAGACTAGATGTTAAAAATAATACTAAGAGGGGGGGGGTGAATCAGTATTATCAAATTCTTTTTCAATTTATACAAATATTTGCAGATCTGACTAATGAATCTTGCGTATACCTTCCAGACTTATAATCTAATTTATTCTTAAAATGTTGATCATTAATCTGTGTGTCAGAACCATATAACAGTAAACAAGAAAAATAGAGCAGACAGTCACACCAAAGAACACAAGATATAAGGTGGAAACCCAATGTGGGTGAAAACCACCTGCTGCAATATGTCTCTATCTTCTCTCAATTAGAAACTTCTTTTTACAATGATTCTCTACTGGTGCAGTCTTATACCAGCACGCAGGCTTCAACCTCCAGAAGGCTACAACCTTCTCTCATTCTCCAGACTCTCGTGGAAGGGAGCTACAACCCCCTTAGCTCTTGTACTAGCAGAGGTACTAGTACGTAGGTGCTGACCTACTGAAGGCTTCAACCTTCACTTTTCTTCCAGGGACCACGTTTCATAAATTTTCAAACTGGATTCATGAATATCAATCAAACGTCAAATAGATCTGCAATCAACCAACTTCCTTGTACTAATAACTTCTTAGCACACAGCACCCAGACACCAATTCAAAACCCTGAATACTACAGTAATAGACAAAAACAGCTAAAACATATTTCAAGAAAAGTCCGCAACTTCACCAATAGAAAACTGCGGATATCCGCACCTCCGCTGTGTCACGCCTGCGGGTCTCCGCACCTGTGCTACTCTCTAACATGCGGACCTCTGCACCTGCACCGCATGTAGCCTGCGGACTGCCGCACCTGCGCTATGTCGACCCTGCAAACCTCCGCACCTGTGCTATGTCTATCCTGCGAACCTCTGGTATAGATAATTTTCAAACTTCAATTATACCCCATACTATCAGATTTACAGATCTGATCATGCACCAAAGAGATCTAGACCCATCAGTAGCTCTGTCTTGTAATGCTCAAGATTCTCCTTGATTCAGGTCCAGCTATAACTCACCAACCGATCACTAGAATTTCAGATCTTTCTCTTCTTAAGATATTCAACACAACAACTTTTTTTAGCCAAATGATCTCCTTTCCTTTTTATAGACTAGGTCTTACTCAAACCATGGTCCAAAACCATAGAGATCCAATACTAGGCACCCAAAACCTGGGTTCAATACTTTAGATGCAAAAACCACAGACCAAAACCATAGGATAAAAAAAGTCGGACTATATACCATGGACCATCCCATGTGCGTGCGTTTCTCTCTACATGAAAGTGCGTGTACTTTACGTCCACACTTTTTGTTCGGTACATCTGCAAACATGTCCACACCTTCTGATCAGCGCACCTGTGGAACCTAGCGATGACCACAGCTTTGTGAATCAAGAACCTGCAGATCTATCATTTCCTACTATTTTGAGAGCATGAACTTGTGATTTGACATTTGAGTGAGTTTCCATCAAGGACAACACCTGTAGCATAGTGCCAAACCTGTTTCATAATGTCATAATGCCAACAATCTCCCCCTTTGGACTTGATGGCAACCCCAAGTCACTCAAATTCATCCTCCCCCTTTGACATCAAGGGCAAAGGGTTATTCTCCCCTTGAGGTTATGTTGAATTTTCTGCTCTGCTGTGCTGTCCAAGCTCCCCTTGACTGTAGGCAAGATCTGCAAGAGAAACATGACTTTATACGCTATAAATGACCTTCCTACCACCAAAGACTCATACATCCATCTCCCAACCAAGTGGGAATTGTCCAAAAATTTAAACATGATAAAGACAAAAAAACATTACTTCATTCATCCCAGGCATAGTGGGGAAACCAAGATAGGCTATTACATGACCTTAATAAGAAAAGAAAATAAATACATGACATAGAGAGCAAGTATCTGTCAATCATCATTCAGACTAGCAATTATGATCTATAACAACTATCATTAGCAGCATCTGTCAATCATCATTCTCTGCACCTGTTCCACCTGAAATCAAAACAACTGTGAAATTAAACCAAGATCTTCTAAGATAATGCCAACAATGCATTATTAGAAGAACATATGCTCCCCCTGAGCCTGTGCCAAATGATCTCTGTTATTACAAACTCTTTTCATCCTGAGTCTGGCCCCACTACTTTTCTTCAAACCAGAATATATGCGACTGTACCCACAGAAACTTTCATATGTACGCGGATTACCCACCTGAAACTCGCGTATAACCATTAATCTTTGAAAATAGACAAGATTCAACAACAAGATGATGCATCAACTATCCCCAGCTTCTGTCTGAGGTATTCAAATGTCTCCCTAGGAAGTGGTTTGGTGAGTATATCAGCAACTTGTTCCTTAGAAGGAACATACTCTAACTTGACCTTTTGTTCAAGCACTTGTTCCCAAAGAAAATGATACTTGATAGGCATGTTATTAGTCTTTGAATGCATGATAGGATTCTCTGAAATATTGATTGCACTTGTATTATCACAGAAAATGGAAATAGGTGGAGTACAAGTGATTTGAAGATCTTGCAATGTTTGCATCATCCAAAGGAGTTGTGTGCAGCAAGATGCAACAACTACATATTTTGCTTTAGCTGTAGATAATGCAATGGAACTTTGTTTCTTGCTGAACCAAGATACTAATCTAGGACCCACGAAGAATGCACCACCACTAGTGTTTTTCCTGTGATCCACGCTTCCTGCCCAATCTGCATCTATATAAGCATGAAGTGTGATATTTGTATCTCTAGGATACCATAAACCATAGTTTTGAGTCCCTTGAAGATACTTGTAAATTCTCTTAACGGCCTGAAGATGAGTTTCCTTTGGATTTTCCTGAAACCTTCCAACTATCCCTACTGCATGCATAATGTCTGGTCGGGTACCTGTTAGATAGAGCAGACTACCAATCATGGATCTATAGGTTGGTTGATGTACTGCTGTCGATTCATCATTTGTGCTGAGGCTGCATCCTGTCACCATAGGGGTACATACTGGTTTCGAATCCTCCATCCCATATTTCTTCAAGATCTGCTTGAGATATTTAGTTGTGATAGAAAAATGCCATCTTTGTTTTCTTGGACTTGTAAACCAAGAAAATATGTGAGCTCACCAAGCATGGACATTTCAAACTCTTTCTGCATCATCAAGGCAAAATTTTGACTCAGATCTTCTTCATTTCTACCAAAGATGATATCATCAACATACACAACAAGTATTAGCAACTTATCATTGTCAAATTTTATATATAGATTGCTATCAGTTGATCCTTTTATAAAACCTTGTTGATGGAGGTACTTATCCAACCAATGATACCATGCCCTTGGAGCCCGTTTAAGGCCATAGAGAGCCTTTTTGAGTCTGCATACAAGTTTTGGATCATTTCCAAGAATAAACCCATCTGGTTGTTCAATCTATACTTCTTCATTTAAGTCTCCATTCAAAAAGGCAGATTTCATGTCCATCTGAAATATTTTGAACTTCTAAAAGCTAGAGAGAGAAAGGAACATTCTTATAGCCTCAAGTCTGGCAATTGGAGCAAAAGTTTCCTCAAAGTCTATGCCTTCTTGTTGCGCATATCCTTTACAAACAAGTCTTTCCTTATTTCTAACCACATCCCCATTTTCATTCAGCTTATTTTTGAAAATCCATTTTGTCCCTATGACATTCTTATCTTTTGGTCTAGGAACCAACTCCCAGGTGTTATTCTTTTCAATCTGCTTGAGTTCTTCCTCCATGGCCTTGACCCAACATTCATCTTTTCAAGCCTCTCTTACATTTTGTGGTTTAGTGGAGGAGAGCAATGCTAGATAGCTTGAAGCTTTTGAAATGTTTCTTCTTGTTTGAACACCTGCCTCTTTCTGTCCCAGAATTTGAGATTCTAGATGATTCTTCTGAACGTATCTGGATGGAATTTTTTCTTCTATCCTTATCTGTTCTTCATGTGCTTCTTCTTCGTCGTGAAACTGATTTGATGTTGACGGATAGTCTTCGCCATCTTCGAAATATTCAGATTTTACCTTCCTAGGAGTGTTTCCTTCTTCATCAACCACTACATCAATGCTTTTAACAATTTTACCAAGTCTTTTATTGTAACATTTGTAGGCTTTGCTGTGGGGAGAGTAGCCAAGTAAAATGCCTTCATCTGCTCTAGGTTCAAAATTACCAAGATTTTCATCAGACCTTTTAATGTAGCATTTGCTTCCAAAAATTTTGAAGTATTTTACTGTGGGAGTCTTACCGTACCAAAGTTCATGAGGAGTCTGAGTGTTGTTTACCTGGACATTTGTCTTGTTGAGAATAGTAACAACAGCAAATGCGGCTTCACCCCAGAAGGTTGCGGGAGTTCCAGACTCATCAAGCATAGCACGAGCCATTTGTTGAACCATTTTGTTCATCCTTTCCACTACTCCATTTTGCTGAGGAGTCCTTGCAGCAGAGAATTCCCTTCTTATTCCATGTTCTTCACAAAAATCGAAAAACTCATCTGAGGTAAATTCCCCTCCTCGATTAGATCTGAGGCATTTGATTCTACGATCTGATTCGTTTTCAACCAAAGCTTTGAATGACTTGAACTTTTCGAAAGCTTCATCTTTATATTTCATGAGTCCTATCCAACACATCCTTGAAAATTCGTCAATGAACAATATGAAATACTCTTCTCCTCGAGGTGACCTCTTTCTAGTTGGACCAGATATATCGGTGTGGACTAGTTCAAGTGGCCTGCTAGCTGATCCTTCCTTCTCAGGGAAATTAGTTCTGGTTTTCTTACCAAATTGACATGATTTGCATATTGTATTGTCTGGAATTCTGATGTCAAGAAGATCATGAACCGCCTCATAGTTGCATGCTTTCCTTATCTGAGAGAAGCTAAGATGCCCCAATCTTCTGTGCCATATCTAGTGTTCATCATTCTTGCTTAGATAGCATTGTTGTTCTCCTTCTTTGAATATGTATAAATTATTTGGAGTTCTTATGCCTTTGATCACTGTTTTTCCCGTGTCAAGCTCACGGTCAATACATCCATTTGATCGAAATATTACCTCAGTTCCTTTATCGCACATTTGACTAACACTCAATAGATTATGCTTTAAGCCATCAACATACATAATATTTCCAGATTTGACCTTCTTTTTCAGACGAGCAGAACCTTTACCTTTTATGAATGCAGGGGTGTCATTTCCAAATGAGACCTTCTTTTCTCTTTCTAAGGCAGTATATGACTGAAGTTTTTCTTTATCACCTGTCATATGTTTCGAGCATCCACTGTCAATGTACCATTGATTTTCCTGTCCTTCCACATATAAGGCTATCCCACATCTTTGTGGTTGCGGTTCTTTCTTTTTCCATGTTTTGTAACTCAATGAAGCTGGCTCCTTCTAAGTTGTTTGCCGAAACCTGCTTCTGCATTCAGAGTCTTCATGACTGAAATTGTTACAAATAGAACATTCTTTTTCATTTTCAAGAGTAGAGAAGTTATTGTAGGTTATTTTCATGATTCCTGTCATACTCCTTTGTTTTTTAGCTTCCCTAGTCATGATGGTCTTATAGGCAACACATTGAGCAACTTTATGACCAAAGTTATGACAAGAGAAACATTGGCCACTGAAGAAATTCTTCCAATTATCAAATCTACCAACCATATGACTGTAGTTTCCATTGACATCCATTCTTGAGCTAGAATGATTTACCTATGGTTGATTGAAGCTTCTGTTAATCCTTGAAGTAGATTGCCCCCGATTTACTTGGTAATTTGCATTATGCTTTTGCTGTCGATTGTCAACTTGTTCACTTCTCCTTGCTGCATCAAGATAACTTTTGGAGGTGGATGGCTTCTGTGCTTGCTTCTGAGCTTGAGATGCTTCTTCGGAATATCCGAGACCTGTCTTGATTAGAGGAGAACGCTACACTTTGATAATCTCATCTAAAGTTTCAGATCCTTTAGCAAATCTGAGATTAAGGGCTTTTGTTTTCTCAATTTATTTTCTAAGTCCCACAATTTCACATTCTAACTCTTCATTGTGTTTATCTTTTTCAGCAAGTTGGAATGTTAGAGTATCTATAATCATATTCTTTTCATCTAAACACACCTTTAGTTTAGATATTTCTTCATAAAGACCTTCTTCATTTATAGCATCCAAGAAATCATCATCTTCAAAAGCCATCAAAAGTCTATTATCATTACCTTGTTCATCTTCATCACTATTTGACAATCCATAACTATCTTCATGCGTGTAATAGCTCTTCTTATTTACATTATGTTTTCTATTCCATCTAACAGGTTCCTTAACTTTGTCTAGTTTATCTTTATGAGGACATTTTGCAGCATAATGACCAACTCTTCCACAAGCAAAGCATTTGAAAGGCAGCTTACCTCTGAATCTTCCAGTTCCCTGTTGCAGGTTCTTGACAAAATTTGATTCTTCCTCTTCTTCTGACATATGTCCTGACTCATAGTAATCTCCTTTTCCTGAAGCCTTGAATGCAACTTCTCTCCTATCTAATGGTCCTCCTTTTCTCATTTCGTAAGTAGTTAGAATTCCGTGCAGCCGTGACATGGTAAGGTTCTATAGATTCGACTTTTCTTCTATGGCAGAAACTTTTGAGTCAAACTTGGGAGACAAAGATCTTAGAACCTTTTCAACCACAATAACTTCTTTTATTTCTTCACCCAAGTTTTTCATACAATTTACGATCTCATCTATACGTAGGAAATAGCTAGCCACACTTTCATCATTATGCATTTTGAGACTTTCATATTTAATTCTAAGAGTTTGTAATTTTGCTCATTTTACCTGTTCATCTCCTTCATAGCTTAGAACGATCTTGTCCCATATTTCTTTTGCGCTTTTTAGCTGCATAACCTTTATGAATTTTGATTGAGATAGACTTCCTAATAGAGTATTGACAACTTTTGAATTTGTTTCATACTGCTTCTTACTAGCTGCATCTGTAGGTGTTGCTGATGGAAATGTGTATCATGTTTCCACAATATCCCAAACTTCTATACCAAGAGATTGAAGATAGGCATTGATTCTTACCTTCCAATAGACGAAGTTGCTCCCATAAAAAATTGGTGGCCTGATAGATGCTTCCTTTTCGTAGTAGCTCATGATGATAGATCTTCCTTCAAGCGATCAAGCTTTTCCTGAAGAACCTACTCTGATACCAATTGTTGGAAATAATACTGAGAGGGGGGGGTGAATCATTATTATCAAATTCTTTCCAATTTATACAAACATTTGCAGATCTGACTATTGAAAATTTCATATACCTTCCAGGCTTATAATTTAAATTATTCTTGTATGTCAGAACCATATAATAATGAACAGGAAAAAAAAATAGACAGTCACACCAAAGAACACAAGATATAAGGTGGAAACCCATTGTGGGTGAAAACCACCTGCTGCAATATGTCTCTATCTTCTTTCACTTAGAAACTTCTTTTTACAATAATTCTATACTGGTGCAGTCCTTTACTAGTAGGCAGGCTGCAACCTACAGAGAGCTACAACCCTCTCTCGTTTTCCAGCTTCTCCGGGAAGGGAGCTACAACCCCCTTAGCTCTTGTACTAGCTGAGATACTAGTACATAGGTGCTGACCTACAGAAGGCTACAACCTTCTCTTTTCTTCCAGGGACCACGTTTCATCAATTTTCAGACCGGATCCATGAACATCAAACAGACATCAAGTATATGTGCATCAATCGATCAACCAATAACTTCTCAGAATGCAGTAACCAGAAAACAACACTAGTTCTGAACCCAGAACACTACAGTAATAGACAAAAGCAGCTAAAATATATTTCAAGAAAAGTCTGCAACTTCACCAATAGAATCTTGCGGATATCCACATTTCTACTGTGTCAAACCTGCGCACCTTCGCACCTGAGCTGTGTCTCACCTGCGCACCCCCGCACCTGCACTGTATCTAGCTTGCGCACCTTTGCAGCTAAGCTTTCTATGGTCTGCGCACCTCTGCACCTGTGCTGTGTCTCGCTTGCGGACCTCCAGGTATAGACAATTTACGAGTCCTCAAATATACCCCTGACTGTCAGATTCACAGATCTTGTCATGCGCCAAAGAGATCTTGACCCATTAGTAGAACTGTCTTCTAATGCTCAGGTCTCTCCTTGATTCAGGTCCAGCTATAACTCACCAACAGATCACCATAATTTTAGATCTTGTTCTTCTTAAGATATTCAACACACTTGTGTTCAGCCAAATGATCTCCTTTCCTTTTTATAGCCTAGGCCTTACTCAAACCATGGTCAAAAACCATTGAGATCCAATACTAGGGACCCAAAATCTAGGTTCAATATTTTAGATGCAAAACCACGAACCAAAACCATAGGATCAAAAAACGTCGGACTAAATACCATGGACCAACCATACAATTTCCCACGTGCGCACGTTTTTCTTTGCATGAAAGTTCGTGTACTTTAGGTTCACACTTTTTATTCGGAACACCTGCAAACATATCCGCAGTCTTTGAACGGCGCACCTGCGGAACCAGCCGAGGTCAGCAGCTTTATGAACAGGAACCTGCAGAGATCTCATTTTCTTCATTCTTTGAGTCTGATCATCAATTCCTACTGACCTGCTGCACTATGATCTGTCACATCTGATATCTCTTCTGTAGATTCATTTAGTTATATAAATAAGAGATTTTTTCTTCTACGAGTGACTTGCCATCAAGTACAACACATGCATCATAATGCCAATAGGAAGATTATGGAGAGAGGTTCCAACTCAGTTACAAAAGGGCCAGGCACACACTTGACCCTGAATCTTTGAAGCCGGTCCTGCTCAGGGGAATTCTGGAAGACTTTCTAGACACCCTCCATCTACTGGCCAAGGGAGACATCTACCAACTACCTTATGAGGACATAAAGATTGTTTTTAGAAAGCATTGTAGAGTAGCCAGAAAAAGAGGTAGGGGGAGTCAACCCATAGCTAGTACCTCCTTATCCAATTCATCCATCAAAGGTGAACTTGGAAACATGCTAGAAGACTTCAAGAGTGAGATGATGCAGACTCTTGTCATGCAAATGGATACCTTGCATGTCAAAAGGAAACAATGGGAAGCAGAGAGGGCTTTGGCCATTTTTTGTCATAGGTGCACTAGGATGCATCCTAGGAACGAACGTCCATTGAACTCTATAGAGGTTTGTTCAGTATATGACTAATATCATTCTACAGATAAGTGCCCTTCCTTGCCCGGACTTAAAGCTATATACTAGGGGACCAAAGGAGCCACTGAACTACTCTATTCATGAACCAAAGGAGACTGCATGGACCTAGACCATACCAACAGGGGATGTAAGGGACATCTCAGGCATACTACAACCCCAACCAAGTCACTTCCATACCTTCTTAGGGACCTCCTTCTCATCCTTCCTGGTCCACACCTCCTCCTTGGTCCTTTCCATCTCAATATCATGCCCAACCAGTTGTTCATTCATTTCAATCCTATGCTCAGCCACAACCTCAGTGGAATGCATCTCATTAGGGGTGGAGGGCCCAGTACAGCTCTCCTCCTGCTATTTTTCCTCCACCACCTGCTCAACCACAACCATTGCCTCCTGCTCCACCAAGGCAACCCCAAATGCCTACCCAGCTAAACCCGAACCCGAACAACAAACAAGCTCAGCAAGTATAGAGTGGGGAACCATCATGCCCAACTTATGTTGTGGAGATTCAGCAGATTAACTTGCGATTTGGGAAGGTTCTCCCAGATAGCCAACCTCCACCTAGGGAGGTTGAGGAAGATAAAGAGGAAAGTTAACCTAAAGCAATTCCACCCTTTCCTGAGAGACTATTCAGGACAACATAGCCTACCCCAGAAGAAACTGAACTTCTAGGAGAATTGAAATAGTTATGTGTGAAGATACCACTTCTCCAAGCCATGAAAGATGTGCCTATATACAATAATTTGATCAAAGAGAAGTGCTTTAGGCATCCAGGCAAGTGCAAGAGGGATGCCCCAACCATCAATGTCATAGGAAAACTGTCCGACCTGATGTTGGGGAAGGTAATCTGTTTGAAATATCTGGACCCTAGAAGCCCAGTAGTTGATGTCTACATCAATGGCACCATGATCCCACACACCTTGATTGATCTAGGAGTTGCTATTAATGTGATGACAAAGGACACCATGCTCAAACTTAACCTCCATGGCTCCTTGAGGAAGACCATGATAGTACTACAACTAGCAGACTACTCCATTGTGACCCCTGAAGGGGTTGTGAAAGATGTGATGGTATCCATTGATTCTTAGGAGTACCCTGCTAATTTCTTAGTTCTCCAGCCAAAGGCAAAGCTCAATGGGTATCCTCTCATCCTGGGAAGAGCTTGGTTGGCTACTGTCGATGCCTACATCAGCTGTCAGGCTGGGAATATGACCATCAAGAATGGGTAAATTTCAAAACAATTAGTCCTATACCCTCCTACCCAACCCTTGCTAGAACATGATATACCTCTCTGGTTGGAGGAGGAGGATGAGGATGAAGTCTATTCTACACCACTTTGTGCATTAGAAACCGCCATGGGGGGGAAACCCCAATATGAGGATGATATCAATGAAAATTTAATTCAGAATCCACCCCCCAGTACCTTGCCATTAGAGGACATAGTGAAAGAAACCCAAAAAAATCCCTTAACTAATCTTTGTGTGGCCGACCCGATCTCTCTCTGTGTTAAGAATATAGAGTTCGGCCCAGACAGAACCTTGAAAATCAATCCATCCCTATCCACTTCCTAGGAGAAGGAGTTGTGTAGCTTATTGAGAAAACATTTAGATGCCTTCACCTGGAGTTATAAGGAGATGAAGGGAGTGCATCCTTCAGTATGAACTCATCATATATACATTAAGGAAGATTGCAAACCAATTAGGTTGCCTCAAAATAGGATGAATCTAGCCCTTAAAGACATTGTTAAGGAAGAATTGCAAAAATTACTCAATGCAGGATTCATCTACCCCATCTCTGACAGTGAATGGGTCTCTCCTTTGGTGCTAGTGCCAAAGAAAAATGGTAAGTGGAAAATCTGTGTTGATTATCGGGAATTGAAAAAAGCCACTAAAAATGACCATTTTCCTTTGCCTTTCATAGATCAAGTGTTAGATGGTCTGGCGAGGAAATTTTTTTTCTCCTTCCTAGATGGGTTTAGTGGGTAAAATCAGATTCAAATGAGCCTGGAAGACCAAGATAAGACCACTTTCACTTTTCCTTGGGGTACCTTTGCATACCAGGTCCTTCCTTTTGGTTTGTGCAACGCTCTAGCCACTTTCCAGAGAGCGGTATTGAGTATATTTTCTGAACTGGTTCATGATGCAGTGGAAATATATATGGATGATTTTACTCCTTATGGTTCTAACTTTCAGGAAGCATTATCTAACCTAGGAAAAGTTTTGGACAAGTATATTGAAATGAACCTATCCCTCAGTCCGGGAAAATGTGAATTTTTGATGACTGAAGGGACCGTGCTAGGTCATGCAATATCGCAACAAGGATTGCAGGTGGACGCCAACAAAGTTGCCATCATTCAAAGGGTCCCACCTCCTCAAAAGGTGAGAGATGTTAGAAGTTTCCTAGGCTTAGCTGGATATTACCGAAGATTCATTAAATATTTCAGTAAGTTAGCCTCTCTGTTGTTTGGTATTTTAGGTAAAGTTGTTGAGTTCAGATGGTCCAAAGACTGTCAAGAAGACTGTCAAGAAGCAGAGTTAAACTACATGGTAACCGAGAAGGAACTCCTAGTTGTAGTGCATTCCTTAAACAAGTTCAGACATTATATCACACGCTATCAAACCTTTGTGCACACTAATCATGTTGCAATTAGATATTTAATGAACAAACCGGATGTAAATGCTCACATTATTAGATTGTTGCTTTTACTGTAGCAATTTGATTTGACCATTGTTGATAAGCTTGGTAAAGAAAATGTTGTTGCTGAATTTTTGTCTAGAGTAAATTTGCCTGTAGGTGAAGAAGGAATGGTGGATGATCAAATGCCAGATGAACACCTGTTTGCTATCTCAGTACTCTCTCCATGGTTTGCTGATATAGAAAACTACTTGGTTTCAGCACAGTTTCTGCCACACCTGTCCTCAAAGGAGAAGAGAAAGATAGTGAGGAAAAGCACCCCGTTCACCTGGATTGGGGGAAATATCTTCAAACTCAACCCAGATCAGATCTTGAGAATATGTGTCGAGGAGGAGGAGGTTTTTGACATCCTCCTGACCTGTCATGATGGGCCTTATGGAGGTCATTTTGTAGCAAAGAGGACTACCTTCAAAATCTTGCAAGCAGGCTATTATTGGCCCACTCTTCATCAAGATGTGAGAAGATACACCAGCCAATGTGATCGGTGTCAAAGGATGGGGAAACCTACTCCAATGGTTGAGATGCCCATGCAACCCAAAGTGACCTTTGAGCCATTTGAGAAGTGGGGCATGGACATTGTGGGTCCTATCAACCCTCCTTCAAAACAGAAGTAATACATCATTGTGTGCACCGATTACCTAACAAAGTGGGCAGAAACAAAAGAAATCAAAGCAGCAACAGAGGAAAAAGTAGATGAGCTTTTGAGAGAAAACATATTCTATAAGTTCGGGTATCCAAGAGAACTGGTCACAGATCAAGGTAGTCAGTTCACTTCCCATTTGATTGAAGACCTGCTCACACATCATAAAATCAAGCACAGGACTTCCACCCCTCACCATCCACAAGCCAATGGGCAAGTGGAGGTCACTAATAGAGCTTTGAAAGGAATTCTGACTAAGGTAGTGAGCAGCAACAGAAAAGATTGTGCGGATAGATTAGTTGAGGCCATTTGAGCCTACAACACAACATGGAAGACACCACAAGGTTCACATCCTATGAACTGGTCTATGGGAAGAAGGCTTTATTGTAAATAGAATTTTAATTCAATACACTAAGGATGGGAGCTCAGCTAGACCTAGACCTCAACCATGCATAGAAGGAAAGTTTACTCCAGCTCAATGGATTGGATGAACAAAGATTGCAGGCCCTTTTCCACAAAGACGTAGTTCAGCTTCAGAGGAAGATATGGCATGACAAAAATATCAAGGAGAAGCATTTCCAAGAGAGAGATTGGGCACTGCTCTATGATTCAAGGTATAAAGACTTCAAAGGCAAGCTGAGGACAAGATGGCTGGGACCCCACACTATGGAAAAATGCAATGAAAATGGTTCAGTTCTAATCAGAACCATTGATGAGGAAGCCATCCCCATGCTTGTCAACGGACATAGGTTGAAAATTTACAAGAAGCTCGTCTCCAAGCGAGAGTTCATTGAAGATCTGAATAAGACAGTGATGGTAGTGGAGCATATCTTAGCCTCCACACACTAAAGAAACAGAAAAAATAAAAACTAATAAGGACTCAAGTGAAAACCTCCATGAGGCGCTTGAGTCCCATCATTGGGTTGAAACCTCTTCTGAGGCGGCCCAGTGATGTCAAAAACAAAAAAAGAGGAAAAAAAGAGAAAAGAAAAAGAGAATAAGATTCCTGGGTGAAAACCTCCCTTGGAGGTGCCCAGGGCAGGCAATCAAGGTGAAAACCTCCTTGAGGCGCCCTAGTTGTCTTTCAAAAAAAAAAAAGAGAAAAAAGAAAAAGAAAAATGAATTTTAATGTGCATTTCCGGTTGCAAGAGGACCATAGGGAGCAAGAGAAGATGCCACAGAACCTATTTCATCTCCTCCACACTCTTCTCCATCATTTCTGACCTTTCTTCCCCCCACTGTGTTTATTTCCGGAAACTGTGTGTTCTACAAGAGGCCTTGTGTTTTCTATAGGAGACTCCTGTAGGAATCACAGAGAGCCAGAAATGGTTCCATAAAGAAATTTGAGGGGCTGGGAAGCTTCAAGAAGAGCATGTAAACCCTCCTACAGCTATCCACCCTCCTTGCCATCCATTCCACACCTGCATCACATCATCATCATCATTTATTTCCCTTCCTGCCACAGAAAAACACAGAAAACCAGTTTTTAGGAAATAACAAAAAAAATAAAGGGAGCAACACCTCAAATCTCACCTGCATCTTACTTAATACCTCTCCATCTCCATCAGCATCTCTGACATCATCCTCATATCTCCCAGCGCAAAAAATTAGCTAAAATTTTAAAGGGAGAAGCAACTACAGGAGCTCCTGTAGGAATTCCTGTAGCAGCTGATCTCATTAAAATCAAGCCACAACAGCAAAAGAAGTGCAACCATGGGATTGAAGGAGTCATATGAAGCTAGATCCAGCCAGAGGATACCTTCAGAAGACAAAAAACCACATATCAGACATCAACGAGCATGCAACAAAGGAAATACAAGCATGCAGCAGGAAAAAGAGCCAAAATGCCTCACAGCACATACATTCGACTCATAGGTAAGTGACTAACCCGCTCCTCTGTTGAATTTGTGTAATTGAAAAATATGCATAAGAAAATGAGATGGTTAGGGTTGAATGAGAAAAGGTGGCCAGTTAACTCGGCCACCCTCATCCAGTTGACTTCACTCATTCGGAGGTGTCACCACACGTTCATGTAGTCAAACTCGAGAGAGATGTCAAAGACAGGTAGTGGAGGGTATGCAAACTCTGATGCAATGATGAGAGGTAATTGCGGGAAGAAACCATGATGACAAGGTAGGTGGGGACCAATGGTCCAAATATGGCAACGTACATTTTTTCCAGCTCACCCCATCACCGGAAATATCTAAAAGAAGAAATAAGTACTCCTCCTCGAAACCCTCTAACCACCTTTTCTTTCATCCTATCCTCGTCCACTTAGCTACAACAAGCTCCTTGTCACCCCACAACCTCAAGACCATCGTTCTCCATCACTCTCATCCATCCTCCTACTATTGGAATTCTATAGGAGCACCTACAGGCAGTTCTACAAGAGGGGAAGTAAGCTATTTTTAAGGAGAAAACACGGGTTTTTGCTCGATTTTTGGCTTGAGGAGGTAGGTTCCATGCATACCCACCTTGATTATCAATATTTGCAAGGAATGATATCATTTTAAGGAGGAATTGAGTCCATAGAAGAAGGGGAATTGTATAAAAAATTTCTACTCGTTTTCTTAAAAAAAAAACATAGTTTTACTCTGTTTTCGTGTTTTATTCAAAATTCTTGTCTTCATCTCTACATTAGGTGTTTAAAAGGGGTATAAGCACAATGACAGGAGGATTCATGAGGAAGGAGCCAACCAATTCAACCAGGCTCCATGATCATCCCCAAGTAGTAGCCATATTCACCAGGGCAAATTGGATGCCATTTTTTGAGAAATTCTGAGGGTTTGATGAAGAATTTTCTCAGGAATTTGCCCTTCCCTTAGTCCCTCACTCAAGGACCCATGCCACTGTCACTTTTAGATGTATTTCAATGGAAATCACCATAGAAACTCAACATCCCCTATTTTCTCCTGTAGTCCCTCATATATTCCAACATTAAGTTAAAGGCAGGAGGTCCAGATCAGCTGGCTCACCATGGGTTAATTAAAATGTTAGTGGAAGAAGCCCTCCATACCTTCACAATTCCCATAGCATGGGAAATTTTCTGAAACATGACAGCAGAAGATGATATAAAGGCCCTCACCTATGATGTCAATCCTTCTAATAATGAGGAGGAAGAGCAACAAGGGGGAGAAGGGGAAGAAACTGAGGAATAGGAAGGGAAGAAGGAAGAAACTAAAACAGAGCAGGAAGAAACAAAACAAATAAAGACAGAGAAAAAAACAGAAGGAGGAGAAAAAGGAGTAGAAAAGATAGAGGTGTCTCTTGAGATCCTAGAGAGAGAGGCAATAGCTGCTCTCACTACCCTTAGCACCCCAATTAAACCAAAACAAAAGAGGAAGAGGCAGACCTTAATGTATTTCAGGGCTAGGAAGAGAACAAGGATTAAACAAGGGAAACCCCAACCTTCTTTTAAAGTGCCTATTATTATTGAAGATTCACCCTCTACCCAAGGGAAGGAATCCCCTTTCAATACACCTATCACTTATGAAAGGGGGACTCCTAGATCTCCCACCTGGAAGGAAAAAGTAGAACTATAGGACTCAAAAACAATTCTACAAGAGGTACAGACTGTTCTACAGGAGACCCTGTCAAGACTATAGGAGACTGAAAAACTTGAAAAAAGGATAGAAGGTCAGCCGCAGGAGAAGGAGGAAGCAACAGAGGCACAAGAACCAGAACCCCAACCTAGTCTTGGCTCTTACTACAATCTCCTTGAGGGGGGAAGAATCATTCCACAAAAATTTGCAATCCCACTATTCTTTGAGTTGGAGAAAGAAAGAATAAGGAGCCATAGGTGGATGCAAATAGAAAAATCCAAGGGAGTTGAAGATATTGGCCACATGGAGACCAAACTTAGAGAAATGGGAAGAGAGTTAAGTGCTATCAGACATAGAGAAGCAATCACAAGAACTCACCTTGAAACAAAAAATGAGTTTCTAAGAAGCAGCTGCAAGAGAAAGAGGCACAATTGGCATGCATGGCCAGCTAGTCTATGGAGGCACTGCAATGTAGAAGCCCAGCAAAATCCTATTGATTATACCTCAAGGACCAATGGTTATAGTTTCAAATAAAGAATTTGGCATAGAGAGGCACAATGCCTTTTCAATATTACAAACAGTTTATGGACCTGTGTGACCAAAGCTCATCAGAAGACAATGCAAAAATAACAAAATTCTATTTGCATAACATGGCCCTCACAGACATGAATGTGTGGGACCCCAATGCTAGGCTAGGGGACCTGCAACTAACGGCCATGGCCTCATGGATGAATCATGAAGAGTTAAGGGCAGTAGAAATAAGAAAGGTGATGATAAAAGAGTAGAATGAGCCCTTAATTATCAGAGCTGAGCCATTAGATCCCATGGCACTCATTAGCACACATCACCTGCTTGCAAATAATCCTCAAATTGCCCCTAAATATATAAGTGATCAAGCATAGGCCATTTCACATTTTGAGGACATGGAAAGGTTACTTGGAGATGACTGTGTGCATGCTTGTATGAGGAGGTGGAACACCTTACCACATAGTTTGTAGATTAGGGAGTATCACTCCCCAACAAAGATGAAAGAGGCATTAAGGAGAGTGCCACTGTACAAGCGCTCCATGCAAAATTTGAAGGTCAATTGGATTGGCCTCAAATTGAGTCCCCCACTGCTGTTAGGCATGCTAGAAGGTAGAAAATAGGAAGAAGAGAAACAACAGTGGGAAGAGGTGAACAGAAAGGCAGGATTCCATGAGAAAGAAGAGGAGATCACATCAGAAGCATGGGATGTTAGGGAGGCCACCAGGGCCATCAAAGATGAAGAGATGGACTAAGTTTCTTAAAGGATGAGCAACACCTTAAGTAGGGGAGTGATGATGAGCCCCATAAATGGGTAATTATATGGGCTCATTTTGCCTCCTAACATAGTTTAATCAACCATTCTCTTAGCTTATTGCATGTTTTTTATTATATTTATGCTTACGGAGTGATTTGGGTTGGTTATGATGCCATGAAGTCTAATATGTGTTTAATGCAAATTTTTGTTGAATTTTGAAGACAAAGTCAGAGATTCAAGGGACAATTGGTAGTAATAATTCGAAGTGGACAAAGGAGAGGATTTATAGGAGGGAATTCCCTTCATTTATTACTCCCCACTTCAAATTATCCTTCATGCAACTCGAAGCACAAACAATCAAATAAATGCACTAGGAGGCACCCGAGCAAGTGGATGATAACTTATGTTTATCTCGAGTTTTGGGAGCCAAGCCTCCCTGATTTTAAGGAAGTTGTTGGGAGCTTTAGTTGTATAAGTAGAGAGGCCTAGGGCCTCACTAGGGAGTTGGTGGAATTTTTGTTGCAGCTTTGCTCTACTCAACTTCGAGCTTACCTTTGTTGACAGTTTCATGTAATCCTATTATTATTTTGAGAATAAAGATGAGACCTTTCTTGAGCTAGTATTGAGTTACCTCAGAGGGCTGAAGCTCTTGGGTTAGGGCCCAATCCAAGAAGCCGAGCTCCTCTTGTTTGTATTTATATGCTTTGTTTCAGTTTATGGATTAGTTGTTGTCAGATGAATTTCTTTCTTGGTTAAGAATAGGTTGCTTTTGGTGATTTAGAAGGCTTATTCCATTTGAGTTTTCTATAGCAGGTTGAACAGTGATAGAAAGAAGATACAAAAGGCCATCAAGAGAGCCTTGGCCTCCTTTCCTTCCCTTGAGACCATGAACTGAGGCCAAGACCCTCTTGCTGCCACAAAATAGAGATTTTCCTTCTCCATAGGATTTCTAGTGTTGCAGTTTGTTAGAAGGTTAATGCTTTGCTTTAGATCTCTTTCACCATGCTCATTTCTATCTTGCAATAAGTTTCCTTCCATGCTTTCTCTCATTATAGCATTTTTCAGCATTTCTTTCCATAGCTCATAATTTAGATTAGCTTGATGCAAAATTCTATTTTTTTTATGTACTTAATTTCCTTGCTTGCTTGATTTCATTGGTTGATTGTCAGTTCTTTTGCAGCAAATATCTTCTCACAATAGTTCAGCCTATCATCCATCACATTCTCTCCCTAATCTATGCCCTTCAGGTCGCCCAAAGTTCACCTCAAATCTGCCTTAGTTTTCTGTCTTTTCCATAAGACTTCTTCCTCTCTCCCAACTATCTTTCCCTCTCCTAGTGATCCTTGGTAAACCCTAGGCACCCTAACACATCATCCCAACCTTCACCAACCCTTTCCACCCACTCTCACACCTTCAAAACCTTCAAAACTACTCTCAGCATCCTCCTGTAGACCTCCTGTAGATCCCCTGTAGCTTCGTGTAGATTTTCCTATAGGCTTCCTTTTAAAGTCTGATTGCGGGAAAAGCCTCCAGAAGGCCACCTGAGACCTCCTAAGACCCATCCACACCTTCCTACATCCTCTCAAGTCCTGAAACCGCCCTCCATCGCCACTTAATTGCTGCCACATTCACAAACAAATAAATTACATGCATGACAATTTCACATAAAAATACAAAAAGATGTTTTTTCCTCATTTCCTTCTAGAAATAGCTTGAGTAGATATTGTTTACTTCCTTGAGTAGGTAATGGAATTCCTTTCATGGTTTTCATGTTTCTTTATGCAAAAGTAGGATTAGTTGGTTAAGTAGGGTTTGCTAGGTTTACCTTACATTTCAGTCTTCTTTTCCTTTCTGCAAGTAGAGTAGCCTCTGTAGAGTAAGCTTTCCTTTCTTTCATCACATATAGAGCTTCTTCTAGAATCTATAGAAGTTGGCTTGAGCTCCTAGTGATCTTGGAACAGCTGACCTAGTGACAGCCTACAGTAAGAACTAGTACTTGTGCATACAGCACTGTCGCTTCCAAGTTTGTTACGAACTACCAGGTTGATAAGAGTAAAGTAGGTAGCTCAGAAGTTGCAACATTATTTCCGCAATACTGGTACTCACCAGAGTGAGTTGCAATTAACTAGTTGAAGGAGGCTGAGACTATTGACCCATCCTTAGCTTATAAAACCTCTTCTCTCATGCATTGCAACAAATTTCTAACTATAATATGCTCAAGAGAAGAGGTCAAGAATATTGGATACCTGTACCTAGCTAATGGTTGTTCAAGAGGCATGGATGTTGTTGCTGATTTGATGATCAATCCATGGTCCTCTGGAGACCTAGGCTCGAACACCAAGATTTTATGTTTGCTTCTGCACAGGTCTTCATAGTTTAGTGATTCTAAACATTTGTCTTACAGTTACCATGAGCAAGCTATCTTGGTCAATTCTGGTCTTCTTGGAGTGTTGGAATTGGCCATGGGTGATCTTCACCTTCCCTATACCTTATTCCACCATTAGGAACCTTTCCCACACTTTATTTCACCTTCAATACTTTCTATAGCTTTCAACTTGTTTCCTGTAGTAAACTAGGACTCTTGTAGTACTATAGGAAACCTTGTAGCAACCTTGTTTTGTCCATATCTCCCAAACGGTAGAATGGATTGACTTGAAATTTTCTGAGCATGTTTTCATCATCCTTATGCACCTCCCCATAAGAAAAAATTAGCCAATGGGTGCACGAATCTCGAGAAAAAATAAAAATGGTTGACGTTGATGGAGGTCAATTTCTTGGAAATTGTGTACTAGAATTTGTTGCAATTTCTTGGGAATGTTACCATCATCCATATGCATCTCCCCATGAAACAAATTTTTAAATGGATGCATGAATATCGAGAAACTTCAAAAATATTTTTAGGTGATGGAGGTCGGTTTCTCGAAAATTATGCACTAGAATTTGCTGAAATCGCTTGAGCATGTTACCATCATCCATATGCATCTCCACATGAAACATCTTGGCAAATAGATGCATGTTTTTCAAGATATGACAAAAATAATTTTATGCTTTGTGTATTTATGTTTCTTGTAGTAAAACAGAGTCTTCCTGTAGTATTTTAGGACAGTAAGGAAAACGAATGGGAAAAACTTGGGAATGATGGTGGATGGTGGAAATAGATGAGGGTGATGGATTGGCATGGCCTTGGTCCTTCTGGAGCATTTGGGAAAAGAAGGAGAAAGTCCAAGTTTGACTTCCTTTGACTAGGAATTTTTACCATTTTTTTGTTTTTCTTGTGAACTTGTTTTTGTTGCTTGCATATGTTGGAGAGCACCTGCATTCATCAAAGAGATACATGGAGAAAAGATTTTATATTTTTTTCTCTTTTTTCTCTTCGAGGCTTACTAGCCGCCTCAATGAGGTTTCAACTAGTAGGTCTACCTAGGCACCTCCAAAGAGGTTTTCACCTAGGATATTTTCTTTTTCTCATATTTTCTCATTTTTCCAACCCATTGACCGCCTCATGGAGGTTTTCAATCAATGAGCCAATCTCAGACGCCTCAAAAGATGTTTTCACCTCAGATTTTTATTTTTTTCTACTATTTTTCATTTTTATTTTTTCTACCATACTCTACTTGAAAAACAAAATTTCTTTCAAGTATAAGAATACTTCTAATGGAACCATGTGCACATCAAGATGACAGATAAACTGATGTCTAGGCTTGCAATATATGGTTTGACATGTACTTGAATTTTAGAGACCAAATGCTTTGAATTTGAAAGGATCAAGCACAGTTGAAGAAGAGAGTGATGCTCCATCTTGTTTATTTTCTGGAACCAAACCTCAATATAACTTTGGTGCCCTTGGTTTTCTTGCTTATCTAAATCATTCTTCATGTCTTCTTATTACATGACCTTCAAATCTTCCTCTTTTTGTTGATTGTTCTCTTGAATGCATGGAGGATTTAATGGTAACCATGAGGGAGCTTTCTCAATCTATGTTTTTGATGTCCTCTCTTCATCAAGTGCAGCCCATGATTCTTTGACCTTCTCTTTTGAATCTTCTTTTTCTGCATGTTGTCCTTCAATGCATCAAGATAATCTCTTTTTTGTAATACTCTTTCTGAGCTGAGATGAATACCATTGAGATCAAGAGGAGATATTTGGAAGTGTTGTACTGCAACATTGTAAGTGGTCTGAGCTATTTCATTGTGTGGGCTTGGAAATGGTGGTACAAGTAGTCGAGTGGGAGTGGATATTTGAGATGGATGTGGTTGGGGTTATGGTTGTGGTGTAGGTGGATGGTAGGGATAACATGGAGTTGAGTATAAAGGATATTGAAGAAAATATTGAGGATATTTTGGATGCCCCCCATAACTTCCTTGCCAACCTTGTTGCCAAGATTGGTTTTGGGGTTGAGATGGCCAAGGTTGCCAAGGAAAGGTTGTGTTCCAATTACTTTGATATGGATGTCCATAAGCTTGAAATTGTGAATTATTATCTTGCATCATATAAAGTTGAATAGGTTGTCATGGTCCTCGTGGAGCTATATAACATAGTTTCATTGGCAATAGACTTGCTCCATTGTCCTCTTGGAAAACTTCCTTCAACATTGGTAATGAGGGGAAATATTTAATAGCATTTGATTCTACATGGACAACACAAATATCAACATCTTCTTTTTTCTCATCTTGCATTCTTAACATTTCTACTTGTTTTGTTAGGTTTCTAAGAAATTATGTTTTAAATTCATCAAACAAATTTCCAAGTTTAGCTTGACTTACCGATCTTGATGCTGATTTACTTAATTTTGCCCTTCATCTTGATATGTGTTTGCATGTTTCACAAATTTCTTCAAATGATAATTGGTATACATCACCTCTACTCATGAGATCAAGGAGATCAATCCATTCATCCCTAATCATTCTAAGTAAGAAGGTTTTTAGTGTGTTAGATCCTAAATGATGTAGTTTTGCTCTCTTAACATTATACATAAACCTATCTATTAGATCTTCAAGGCTCTCATCTTATTTTTAATTTATTCTAAATATTTCTTCCTTAAGATCATGATATTCATGTTTTTTCTAGAAATATCTTTTGCATAACATTCCATCATCTTATTGAATTAGTCCTTTAGCTCGTGAACCATTTAAGAGCTTTATCCTTCAATATTTCCGGAAACAATCTCAATTTTTTAGTGTTTAGTAAGTAACCATAAGATCTACAAACAATTTCAAATTCAAAGAGAAAGGTTTCTCTGACCTCATACCATGGAAGTTGGGAAGAAAAGATGGATGGATGGTCTTCATATGCACACTGACATCAATATCTTGAATGGGAAATCCAATAGGATCTTCCTCATTGTCATCATTTCCATCAATTTGTATTCCTTCTCTGCCACCTCTTCTTCTTCTACCTACAAAATTGGATGGTGATGTGACTCTTACTGCACCATGTGATCAAATGGGGGAGGTGGGTTGGTGTTGGAGACAATTGTTTTTGTTTTTTTGAGTGAATGAAAACACTAATTCAATGCACTCTTCTGTTTTTGAAATGAAATATGCCTAATAAAAAAAAAATGTTCATGTAGAAAGTAAAATAAATGAATCAACTAGGGAAGAAGACAATGCATACTTTGACACCTCCTCGTCAACGACACCAAAAAGTGATGAGCCTTGATATTGCAACAAGAATGTTGCAACTCCCAAAGCTACCAACTTTAATTATCAACCTGGGGTTCATAAAAACTTAAAATGTATCGACAATATATGTGTAGCATACAATGTGTATTCCTTTTGTTTTCATGATGTAATGGAGTGCATGTAATGAAATAAAATCCTAAACTAATTGCAAAAAACGAAATGCTCAAAATGGAAACCTTAACCTATTGCAAGAAAGAAAGAACAAGGAAAGAAACATATTCTAATTGCATAAAGTAAATATCATGAACTAAATTTCGACCATTACATTTCAAAGATTTTAGATCCATTAACAATGTTCATTGGATGTAGCAATCAAGAAAATCATCATTGTATTATCCAATCCATAAATATGTCCATTAGCCCAAATTGTGAAATGTTTTGCATGGGTAAATATGCAAGTACCAAGTGGTCTTTAGTCTTCCCTAATAATTTATTTAAAGCCTACGGGTCTTTATTCAATCCTAAGGGACAATAACCAAGCTTCTTGAGTGAATCTGGGAAAGTATATACATGTTGGAAGGATGTTACAAGGTTTCTCGTAGTTTACTACAGGAAACAACATATTCACTATAGGGAGTTATAATTCATTGAATGACCATCCAATTAAAATCCAAATTGGACGGGAAAAAACAATTATTGACTAGGATGTCTTAGGTCTCCATTCCAAGTGGAATCACTTGAAAATACCTATTTTAACCCATGCTAAAAAATGGAAAAAAATTACTAGTCTAAATTCTAGAAATTCAAGAATTAGTGAGCTAGTAAATCTATCAAATTCTTAACCTAATCAAGTGAAAATGCAATGGGGTGATTTTTTTTATTAACTAGAATGTTTTTTTGATCTAATGCAAGTGAAATAAACTCGATTGAAGCTCGTTAGCATGCTCTAAAAAATAGCAAAAAAATATTGTTATTTGCCACAAGGGACTTTTAGAAATCTAGATTTGGGAATAAACAAACTAATCCAAGTAGCTCAATGATTACTATGACCTTCCAAATCTGTTAAAATGATCAAATGATATTTTTGATCCTGGAAAATAACTTACTTCAACCATTTAATGGAATCCTACAACGAGAAATCATTAATACTAAATGCAGAAATAGAAAAAAAACAAGAACAAGACATGCATGTGAATAAGAAGTGAAAAGAATTTAAGTAAATAATAAACAAGGGGTTTGAGGCTCTTGGGATGGCCAAGCCCAAGGAAAATTAGAGTCATATGAGGGGGAGACCAAGATTTATAAGTTGAACATGAAACCAATCTTCATTATTTCCATCAATACAATTACATCCCTGCAACAAATGACAGTGGAGCTACAAAAATACAAGTTATCTCCACAAGAACACTAAAAAAAATCAACCCCTAGAGGAAAATTTGACTTGGTACTTATAAAAATTTATTAGGAATCATTCCCCATGAAAGGAGGAAGCTTTCCCCACCAAAATACATTGATTAATGGATCTGGTTCCTAATACTAGGAATTTGCATTAAACGACAAGGAACACATTCCTAGATTTTATCAATCATTGGGGCTCGATAATCTGTGCCATAATTCCAGAAAATATTGTTGATTTATTATTTAATATTGATCCTCCTGTAGTAGGGAGAAGGTCCCGAGATTATCTCCTCCGCTCCATAATTTGTCCAATATTCTCATAATATTCCACAAAAATAAATAATATTAGGCACAAATATGCAATTATCCATAAACCTTCCTAATGAACTTGTAACATTATTTGGTTTTGATGAGTCAGTGTATTAGTCAAAAAAAATTAAAATGTTAAGTTAGGATATGGATGCAAAAGAAAGAAAATTAAAATGCTAGTCCAATTTAATGCTTTATAGGCATCCATATCAATAAAATGTTAGGTGTTAGCTGCCCTAAACATATAAGGCAAAAGGAAAATAAAATGTTAGGGAAGCAAAAAGAAAATAATGGCTTCATTTCATATTTTTACAAATGCATAGGTTGCTAGTCAAAATTTGCCACAAGTCAAATATCAAATGTGATCTTCATGTGCAGAATAAAAAAGGCAAGTAGTAAAGGTTTTGCTCTATGGTTTTATATATCAATAAATTTTGGTATTAATCCTTATTCCTAAGTTTTAAATCCCAAAATTGCCCCTCCGCTCATATTACCCTCCACCCACTTATTCCTAAGTTTTAACACCCCTCATATACACCAAATATTCCCCTTATGCATTAAGTCATTAATTCCCGACCCCACTAGGTGTCCCATCCCGTCACATTATGATTAACTTTCCCCCACTTCATGCTCCATCTTCGCCCATCTCCCAAAATCTGACAGCCCACATGACATTTCGGCCCACCCTCACCATCCAAACTTTACCGTCGGGGGCAGGGGAATCCAAAATGGGTAGTATAAGAAACCCTGCCCTACCCTACATGTCGACGCCAGAGCTTTTTGGACCACCCCCGGGTGAAACTGCTAACTACTCTCCCCTCTTTGAAAAGTTTTTTTCTTCACTCCTAATACTGATCTCCTACCCGTTGCTCTCCTGCCATTCACCTTCTGCCATGACATTCATCTGTTAGCTCCACCAATTACCTCCACTCCCTCCACAATTAAGTTGTTAAGCAGTAAATGGCCTAGTTATTAATCCAACGGACCCTCGACACCTTTAACGGAAAAACCAGATTGATTATATAAACCTCCCTTTCACTTGTGAACAAGTTACTAAATTCATGCATTGTCACTGTTATTGATTTGTTACAGGTTTGTCGGAATAAAACTCCGACGTTTTCACCTGCCAGCAACATAGTCTGCTAACTTGTTTTCAGCCTAGTACCTCTATTTTTTCCCCCAAAACCTAACTCCTCTCTGTGTATTGAAACCTCCAATCTAATTTTCTCTAATGTCCTTAGCCTTATCCAAAGATGCCTCCAAAGGACAAAGGACCATAAGAGCCTGTCAATCCTCTGATTGATGCTCCCATTAATTTTCACCACATCCCTTTGGCTGACAGAGACCTAAAAATCCATGAAACTCTCTGTGAATTGGACCTCTCTGAGATGTATTATTAGCTTGAGGACAAATACATTGAAAAATCTGATGACATTTAGTTGTGGGAGTCCAATTTACCCCACTATATTTTTCCTCGTACCTACAAGACCCCAGAGTTTGTTAGGAAGTGCCATGCATCTTATTTGCCAAGCCAAAGGGCCATGATTACCCCCACCAGAGAAATTCTCTTTACTATTACTCCTCAAGCCATAGACCAGATGATGCAAGCCCCCACAGGAGAAAATTCCACTCTCTTTTCCTATGAATCACTTATTGAGTTAAACCAAAAATTAGACTTTTCCAAGAGGGTCGAAACTCTTGAGTTGTTCTTGACACAAGATGCCCCATTGCCAAGCAAAAAGCCTCCCTATCTCTCCACTATTTTCCCTGAGAGAGCCAAACAAATCATCACAGTTTTTTCCTACCTCCTTGGCTACTACTCTGATCAGTGGGTAGATGAGGCCATCATAGGATTTATGTCCATTTTCTCTATTGATTCTAAGCCCTTCGTCATATTTAACTTTAGCCAATTTCTTGCAGAGTCAATTCATCAGTAGCTTATCAAATTCCCAACTGAGGAGGTATTTAAGTATTCTTCTGTATTAGTTTATATGTTCTTATACTTTTAGGGAGACAACATCAACATTGCTTTGCAAAAGTTGGATGAAAAAGGAAACCAGTAGCCAGTCATCTTTTGGACTACTATGGTGATGAAGGAACACAAGGAATACACATATAAATAGTTCATAGAGATGTTTGTGCATCGAGAAATCGATCTCTTAGGTAGCAGGATAGAACAGAGGATCAGTGAGGAAATTAGAAAGGTGTTGCAGCTATTAGACCAAGTTCAAACAGGGGATTGGTACCTCTACCAAAACTATACAGAATTGAGAATATTTGGGTGTGAGATTGCACCTTACAAGCTGCCTAAATTCTTCCCAATGAGGATTTTTTCTCTAGAGTACATAAGGAAGATGCTAAACATGGATGAGATCCACTTTGCTACTGCCAAGAATAAGTCCCAGTTTAAAATCAAAACGCAGATTGGGCCTTTCATTTGCAATACAAGAGCAACAGGGGAAGAAATAGACAAGCTACTAAAGGAAATGCAGTTCAGCCTAAGCTTTACCTAGTCATATGATCCATTAGGATCATTTCTAAATTAAGAGTAGAAACCAAATCTACTCCTTATTTTCACACTGCCAAACCAGAGATAGAGAAGTAAACAAATCAACTAGAATGGGTTGAGAATACCCTACCAGAGGAAGAAGAGAAGTTGGTTTCATCCTCTATAGTATATGCTCCTACCATGTAGGAGAAAACAACTAGGAGAATTAGAGAAGAAGAGTCCCCTTCAAGGACTGAAATTTTTAGTGAAGGGTTCAAGATTATGTATAGGAAGAAGGCCAAGCTTAGTTCCAAACTAAGCCTCAGTAAGGACTCAAAGTAGGAGACCATTATCACCACTAATGACCCACTTGTTTCCTCATTAGTGGGTGATCATACCACATAGTCTCCCACTATCTCCACAACTTCACAGGAGCAGCAACAAATTATGCAGACGAGTGCACCTACTTCACGGGAGATAGAGAAAAGTATAATGGACATTTTTAAGGGGATAAAATTCAGGAATGAGGTCTTGAAGATTAACACCTAAAACCTATTCTAGAAGCAGACTTCTGGTGATCAAAGCAAGTTGTTGTCAGCCTTTGATTCAGAGAAAGGGAAAATGCAAATGGCATTCCTCCAGGCACAATTTCCCCAGCCCAAGGTAGCATCAGACTACAAGAAGACAACTTTTGAGTTTTATGTAAAAGATATACATCCCATTGACCAAATGGAGATGCACAAGAAGACTGGGGAAATGACACTTTGAACTGTCACTAACACTGCTATGAGTTTGCCTAAACTGCAGGTTACATTAGTAAATGTCCAATCACACCTGAATATGGAGAAGGTCTATGCACTTACGAAAGACATCAAGATTAAAACTCTGGACTTGGTGATCAAAGTGGGTTATGACCCTTCAAACATCGATACTGCAGAAGATCTTATAAAGAAAAGGAATTTAGACATAGCAACATTAAGGAAGCAGTTAAAATTGCCATCTACAGAAGATCCTCTAGCGAAGGATATTGAAGAGACAGAGACACAAAAGGTAGATATGATGAAGCTCATCATGGAGCAGAGTGCATGGCTAAAGAAAATGGAGACAAAGATGGAAAAGTATAGGGGATGTTGCAAATTAGTTAGCAAATGCAGTACAAAACATGTCTCTTTAGACTAAAGAGATCAAAAAGTTGCAGGATCAAGTGAAACTTCTACAATATCATCAAAATAAGACTGAGACTTTTCCTGTAGCAGAGCAATCATATAGAGGCATGGAAAAAGTCAGCAGCCGAGTCTTCTATTGGCTACACACTGGATCATATTAAAGAAATCATCTAGAATAATATCATTGAAGAAATAGATGAAATTTGGCCATGTATCTAGATTATATTCGAACAAAAGGAACTCATGGAGAAAGCAAAGCAGACCATTGCCACTATCAATGCTCAATTGGAGAAATTCCTGCTATGGCCAACAACATCATAAAGTTCCTAAATTCCAAAAAAAGATATGAGCTGGATGATCTAGGAGTAGATGACAGAACAGAAACCATCCTGGAGGTGAAGAAAGTTCTAACAAAGAAGAAGTTATTTGTACAACTGACAAAGAAGTGTCACACTCTAGAGGTAACAGTTAACAAGTTTTTCATTAGAATTTATGCATTGAACAAGAAAGGTCTACCTTCCTTATTTCTAATCAATGAAACATTAATGACCATATAAGACTACATGAAGAGGCTTAAGGACATTGCCAAGGATACATCTAAGTTTTCCAACATCGGAGTTTCTATGATAGGCAGAGCCTTTTACAAAGCTATTAGCAACATAAGTTTTATCCAACATGAGATAAAACACATTTTTACAGTAAAACCCACTTTTTCTCGGTATACTGAGGTAGATGAGATCTACCGCAAGGTAACAAAGATTGTTATTCTAGATGAATAATGGTGGGGTAAGTTGTGTGAATTTCAAGACTAAAGGACAGGTCAGCTTCACCAGTGCAGCTCCCAAATAGTGGCAACTCAGCAACTGTTCTCCTTCAAAGCAGGGCTAGATGTTCAAATTCATTCCTTTTGATCGAATTAATTATTTTTTGTTAGTTCTAAGTTAATAATAGAATGTCGTGTCACTCAGGAATTAATTGTAATATTTTTGTAATTTTACTTAAATACTTCATTCTGTCGAAGTATTCAGGGTTGAACCCTTGAACCAGTTATCAAGCAAATTTGTACTAAGCTGGAGCATTTTTTAGATAATAAAAGATTCTGGATTTGCCTGATATGTTTTATCTCTTAGTGAGTTCTATTTCATTTCGTTAATTCATTATGTCTTCTTCATATAAATCATTTCTTTTGCAGTTATCCGATTTAAAATTTAATTGAATTTCTGTTTCATTTTGGATCCTTTGTTAAGTTGTAATTTAAATAAGAGATAAATTTACAGAACTATTTGTTATTGTAAATTCCTCTTTGAAAATAAATTGCACTATATCTCTGTGATAGTCTATTTATATTTTGTTGATTAAGAAAACATTATTTTCTTAATTTCTACTTATAAATGGTTAAATACTTAGTTTGAATATTAAATCACTTATACTTCTCCATATTCTACTTATCCATCCCACTAAAATCAAAATAACCATGTGCATATAAAGAATAACCTTTTATTTTATTAAGAATCTATCTAAGTTTAAAGCACCTGTTTATAAACAGTTCACTGGTCATCCAATCATTAAAATCAACAAAACATTATAGATGCTTTGGCATAACCAATTGACCTTAGGTTATCTCAAAGGAAAACATAAAATTGGCGTCGTTGTCAGGGATCGAAGAATTGAAAGCTAAATTTTCCCTGGGGCAATGATTCTCCCTTTCCTTTAAGGTGAATAAAGGATAAGGATATAGGTCAAAATATTTCACCCGGTGATTCCATTGGTCCAAGTTGGCTCCTATTAAGCACACCAGATCACGTTTTGATTATGAGATTGTTAAACCTCTACCAGACCCAGAAAGACTTATTAGGGTAGCCTCTTCAAGGAGAAGACATAGAACCCCTTCTTCTTTAGCTTTACACCCTAAAGACATCTCATCTGTAGATCATTTTTCATCTTTACCATCCCATCCCTATTGGATTGGACTACCTCCTAGGGTTTCTAAACTCCATTATAGAGGAGTAGATCTTCCATTAGCCTTTTTAATACAGTCACTTGAGTCATATCAAGTCCCATCCATTCCTATCAAATCACCTCCATCTGAGGAAGAATTGGGTTTACATTTGCCTGTATTCAAGCCTCAAGATTTCATTACTCCAACTCCTTATTCTATTCCATCAACCTCTACTAATCCAGAAGAGACATTTTCTGTCTATTTGAATCCTTTGTTTGATAATAAGGAAGACTTTCCACCAAGAGTTCAAATTAAAACCCCTTTGGGATCCTCAAAAAGGTATCCTCCCTCTTTCTCTCCTCCACATACTAATACCCCTACGGATTCATCTTCATCTCCTACATCTTCATCTTCATCATCCTCCTCTTCTTCATCATCATCCACTCAATCACCCCATACTCCTCCTGTTGTTATGGCCTTTTGACCCATTGTGCAAACAAGGAATGCTTGTCTAGTTCTCCCTGCAAACTTGGGAAATTTTCCTAATGGGTATCTAAAACATCTACCAAGATTTAATGTAGAAACAAGTCCCTCAGCAGAGGATCATGTATCATCTTTCCTTGATTTTGCTGACAATATGAACATAGAACATGAAGATGTTTATATGAGATTATTTGTACAATATTTAGAAGAAAATGTTAGGATCTAGTTTAGGCAGCTCAGAGCTGACTCTAGTAGAACATTGAATGAGATCATAAATATCATGTTTACTTTCTCACAGAATTTGAATAATTAAAGAGAAACCCTGGTGAACCAGTTGCTCAATTCATCAAAAGATTTAACAAACTCTATCATAAAATGCCTGCTAATTGTAAACCACTAGTAGCAGCTACAAAGGTCAGATTTTCCAAAGCGTTTGAAGATGACTTTGTAGTCATGCTAAGGGAAAAGGTTTCTAATACATTAGAAGACATGCAAACAAATGCTATAGAGGTAGAAGCCAATAGGTCAGCTCCTGGCAAACTTAAAGCTAAAGCGGAGAAAGAAGAAAGAAAACTAAAAGCTAGGGTTGATTAAACATCTTCCAAATCTAAACTTGAGGATAAGAAAATTGATGAAATTACATCTTTACTCAGAAACCTTTCCAACAGGATTTTTAAAATTGAAACACATCCTAGAACTGCTCAGCAAACTGCTTGCAGACCTCAAGCTCAAACTCAATTTCGAAGAACTCCTCAAATGTAGATTCTTTAGAGACCAGGTTTTGATCAAAACGTTCAACCACCTTTGTTGATTGATGATCAACAACCACAGGACACAGACCCTTTAATCACTGAAGATATTAATAATATTGATTCTTCAATAGTACAAATGGTAATAGTTCCTTCATCTTCACCTCAGTGTTTTGAACAAGAACAAGGAGATGCTCAACTTTCAAAATACGTAGCATTCTCTGAATTTCTGATTGCAGAATTGAATAAGAGACATGATCTAAGACCAAGATCAAGTCCTAGTAGACCTTCAAAATCTAACGCTATAATTGAACTTGCAATAAAATGCATTCAAACACAAACTCCAATACCTCAAACTATAGAGTCATCCACTAAAACCTTTTCATCTGACAAGACCATTTTGAAAACTTTTATTATTGAAAAGGAATTGGAAAGAGTCAAGATTCCTATACCTTTAGCCGAAATTTCCAAACACCTTGGTTATAAAAATCAAGTGTCTAAATGGATACAGTCCTTTAGTGTAGATTTTGAAGGAGATGTTATTATTTTGCAAGATGAAAAGCCCTCGGTAGTGTTTGGCCTTAGTTCTAATATGATTGATAAAATTGTTCCACCATTTTATGTAACTTGAAAAGCTCATGACTTTATTTTGTATAACTGCATGCTAGATTATGGAGCTTCTCATAACCTTATGCCAAAGGTAATTATGGACCAGCTTCAATTACAAGTTACCCGTTCTTATCATGATCTTTACACCTTTTATTCAAAGAAAGTACCATGCCTAGGATTGATCAAAGACCTAGTTGTCACCTTAGCTCAAATACATGTTAAGAGTATAGTCTTAGACATAGTTGTCACTGATATTCCTACCAGGTTTGGCATGCTTCTATCTAGATCATGTTGTGCTAAACTTGGAGGATCACTTCAGATGGACATGTCTTTTGCTACTATTCTAGTCTATGGAGGTGAACATTTAAGGTTATATAGGGAAGTCAGATTCCTTCATACTGTTTGTAGATCTAATCAAGCAAAAAACCACCCTATCTATGCATTAAATTAGTATTTTGGTTGCCTTTATTTATCTTCACAAAATTCATAAAACACTCAACTTTCCATTGAAAATACAGTTTCCAAACCCAAATTTGTAGAGTCAGAAATTTGGAAACTCTACTTTGATGGCTCTTGCTCAAAGGAAGGAGTAGGATCAGGAATTATTTTAATCTCACCAAATAAAGAAAACGTAACTCAGTCATGTAAACTTGAATTTGAGGTCAGCAATAATGTGTGTTGAAAATGCAACAAGATGATGGAGCTTAGTGAAAAGAAGTTGCCTTCACTAAGTGGGCCCGCAGGCTATTTTTGGCATAAAGTCTATTTTTAGACATATGGATCATGGTCTATGAGTTGCAGGATGCTATTTTTGGATGATTGGTCATGTTGGTAAAAATAGTTGGACCTCTATTTTTAGACGTATGGGCGGAGTCTATTTTTAGACTGCCAGGCTAAAAAATAAAACAGTCAAATATTATTAGCTCTTAATAATATTTGGACTATAAACATTATCTTATTCTCTTGGAGCACTTCAGTTCGAGCTACAGATGTGGCACATGCAAATTCTAGAAGGAAATATGATTTTCTTATGGTTACTTGAGCTATTGCATGAAGGACTTTAGTTAGAACTTCAGTGATTGAGTTCTATGGAGTTGAATGAGGAGTTGATGGAGTTGTGTTCAGTTTGACTTAGTTGAACTAGTTGTAGTTAGTCTAACTGAAAAATAGACTAATGATGAGTGGTGTGAATTAATTATTAATTAATTCACTAATTATTAACTCATAAATCAACTAAAGAATACATCAGTTAACTCAGTGCATGGACAATTCAATGGAGATAAGTGTTAGAGGTGAGTGAAAGGGCAAGACAACTGTCAGTTGTGACTATAGTTGTGCATGCGATTTTCACAATCAGTGGATTGAGATTTCCAATGAGGATTGCGTGGTATAGGCAAAGTGAATACGAATTTGGAGCTAATTCTCATTCTATTCTCATGCAGGATTGCGTAGTGGAGGCACGCAAGCAACAGAGGAGATTTGAGCCAGTGATTGATTCAGATCTGAGCTAGTTTGTTTGTAACAGGTGGAGATAGTACCGAGTACTTGTGAGGTGTATTGTACTATGTATTGTTACATGTTCTCAATCAATATAATATACAGATAGTTGGGGTTTTTCAGCTGTATGCTTTCCCCGTGATATACTGTGTTGTTATGTGTGATTGATGCTTCAATGTGCCCATGCGATTGTTTCTTAATTCTGCAAAATTGATGATCAACGTAGAAGGGGTTATGTATTAGGCATGATTCCGCAAATAGTGTATAATCAGGATAATCTCTATGAATAAGTGTCATATTATTCAAAATTTCTACATGGTATCGGAGCTGGTTGATTTTGTAGAAAAAGTTCTACAGGATATCAAAGCGAGGATTGATCATCAGATCTATTATTCAGGAAGTGATTACGTTTTATTTCTTCAGGCAGAGTCTGTAATCGGGCCAGGTAGCCTCTGGATTCATCCTTCTTTTGGAAGGTGAGATATCCGGTGAATGGCCATAGATTCGATCTTTGTACGAGAAATACTTTGTTCTCACGAATTTTAGATCAGAAGCGGTTGAGTTTTGAGCTGGTGGAATTTGAATTTGCAGCAGTGTTTTCTTGGTGTCAAAGTTGAAATGTCTTTCAACGGGTTGCAATTGGAGTATGCCCTTGAGGGCATCTCGATCTATATTGCATGGAAGGATAGGATGGAGGCGGTGTTAGATGATAATGGGTTGAAGGAGTTCATAGATGCGGATGTCCCAAAACCTACTGATGTTGCTCAAGTCAGGGATTGGCAAAATAAGACAGCAAAGTGTCGAAGGATTCTGTTGGAGGGCGTGAGGGATCACACTGTGTCCAACCTCCATGGAAAGGCTTCTCCATGCTTGATGTGGAATGTGTTGACAGATCTATTCCAAAGCAAGAGCGACCAGAGGAAGTTGGCGCTCAAGGATAAACTCAGAAACATAAAGTGTGAGAAAGGAGACAGTATGGCCAAGTATCTCACGAAGTTCACCCAATGCCAGGATGAGCTTGGAAGTGTGGGGGTCACTGTCGATGATGAAGACTTGGTGAGCTTGGCTCTCCTTGGTCTTCCGAAGAGTTGGCATTCCTATCAGGACTCTGTCAATGGTCGAGAGAAATTGCCAGGATGGGAGAGACTTTGGTCAGATCTTGTGCAAGAGTTGATCAGGCGGAATACCAGGGACAGATCTTCATCAAAGGCATCTGATGAAGAAAATTGCGCTTTGGCTGCCAAAGAAAAGAAGGGGAAGAACAAGAAAGCTTCTCATTCCAGTGCGAAAGGCAAGAAGCAGGACATGTCCAAGGTGAAGTGCTTTCACTGTCACCATCACAGACATTATGCCACAAATTGTCCGCAGAAGAAGAAAAATAAGCAAGTTGTTGGATCTGTAGCAGGAGAGGCCTTAGCCTCACAGTTTGAGCTGGATTTTTTGCTGATCGCATGCTTGGTATGAAGTGTGATGGGATTGGTATGGTTCTTGGACAGTGGTGCGTCTTTTCACATGACAGGAGATCGAGATTTGTTTTCTAATCTGGATGAGAAAGATCTTGGAGTGCACATCGAGATGGGCGATGATGGTAGATACAGTGCGACCGTTATCGGTACCATTTCCTTTGAGAGGGTCTGGTAAACCCTTCGTATTGAAGGAAGTGATGCATGTTCCAGGATTGAAGAAGAATCTTATCTCTATGGCGATGTTAGAATACAAGGGATATGATGTTGTTTTAAGTAAGGGAAAGGATTTCCTGCACAGTAAGACAATTGGAGAAACCCGGAAGATAGGGGTTCGAGTCAATAACCTTCATCAGTTGCATGTAGATGGTTGTGCAGCAATGGCATGCAAGGCAAAAGGAGTGGTGAGCCAGGATGATGGTGAGCACTGGCACCAGAGATTGGGCCACCTTCACCATGGAGACTTGAAGATACTACAACAGATTTCTACTGGGCTTCCTAAAGGCACTCTTGCGCAGTCAGATCAGTGCAAGGGGTGTATTTTGGGAAAACTTGTGAAAGCCACCTTTCATGAGAAGGATAGTCATGCCACGACGATCCTTGAGAGAATTCACACAGATGTGTGTGGACCTTTCTGAGTAGCTTCGACAGTAAAGCACAGGTACTATGTGATCTTTGTTGATGATTTCTCTTGAAAGTGCTAGATCTTCTTCATGCAGAAGAAGAACAAGACATACACAAAGTTCCATGAGTTCAAAGCACTGGTTGAAAAGGAATCAGTGAAGAAGGTGAAGGCTCTTAGGAGTGACAATGGTGGTGAATTCATCTCTGGTGAGTTCAAGGACTTCTGCAGCGCAGAAGGGATTCGAAGAGAGCTCATAGCTCCCCATAACCCACAACAGAATGGGGTTGCTGAGTGGAAGAACAAAATGATCGTGGGTGATGCACGGGCGATGTTGCATGATCAGAGCCTACCCCTTCACTTGTGGGCGGAGGCATGCAATACTGCAGTATATGTGCAGAACTGTTGTCCTCACAAGATACTTGGCATAAGTACACCCGAGGAGGCTTATTTTGGTAAGAGGCCTGATATTTCCCATTTGAGGATTTTTGGTTCTCATGTTTACATGCATGTGACGAAGGATGCCAGGAAGAAGCTGGAGCCAACCATAGAGGTTGGGATATTTGTGGGGTACACTGATACGCCGCACAACTATCGTGTGTATTTTCCAGACAGTCGCAAGACTGTTGTGCGATGGGATATCAAATTTCAAGAGGAGAAATCCATGAAGTGTTCGCTTGAGAGGGAACCACACTTGCATGCAGATGAGGAGCTATTAGTTCCTAAGGATGAGCTTCAGGATGTGGATCAGCCACAAGATGAAGTTCATGGAGTGGTAGAGACCACTCATGCAGCGCCAACCATCAGAGGGCGAAAGCGCACTACAGAAACTGAGCGACTGGTTCAAGATGCAGAGAAGGTTGTAGGACCACCTACAGCACAGCATAGACAGAGACAGTCACCTGATCAGTACACTAGATACATGGCTCTTGTGAGAAAATGTGTCGTGACTGAGCCATCCTCTTCAAGGAAGCTGTGGAGGATCCCGCATGGGTAGATGCCATGGTGGAAGAGTATGATTTGATTGTCAGAAACAATGCATGGGAGATTGTCCCAAGACCAGAAGGGAAATCAGTGGTGGGTTCGAGATGGATCTACAAAGTGAAGCAGGCAGCTAGCGGGAGTGTGGAGAAGTACAAGACAAGATTTGTTGCCCGAGGCTTCTCACAGATAGAGGGGATCGATTATGAGGAGACCTTTGCACTTGTCGCAAGGTATTCTTCCATACAGACGATTCTTCCTCTCTGAGCGCAAATGGGGTGGAACATACATCAGATGGATGTGAAGACTGCGTTCCTCAACGGAGTCATTGAGGAGGAGGTGTACATAGAGCAACCCGAAGGTTTCGAGATCTTCAGCAACGAGTCACATGTGTGTAGGCTCAAGAGAGCATTGTATGGGTTGAAACAAGCACCTCGTGCTTGGTACACATGGATAGACAGTTATTTCACCGAACTTGGATTCTCCAAGAGTGAGGCGGATCCTAACCAATACCAGATTGTGGTCGAGGGTAAGTTGCTTATCATTGTACTTTATGTAGATGATTTGATTTTAACGGGAGATGAGTTGTTGATACTTTCATGCAAGGAGGATCTTGCTCAAGAGTTTGAGATGAAGGACTTGGGCCTCCTTCTTTATTTCCTGGGATTGGAAATTTGGCAGCGCAGTGATGGACTATTTGTTTCTCAGGGTAAGTATGCTCGGGAGATACTGGAGAAGTTCAACATGCATGGCTGCAAGCCTGTTCATACTCCTCTTCCTGGAGGTTGGAGGAAGCTGGATACTACTTCAGCGGAGGTAGTGGATGCCACTGTTTATCGACAGTTGGTGGGGTCGCTTATGTATCTAGTCAATACATGACCCAATATATGCTATGCTGTTAACTAGCTTTCACAAGCTATGTTTAAGCCAACCAAGCTCTTCTGGAAGGCAGGCAAGCATGTATTGCGTTATCTCAGAGGCACATCGGGATATGGATTGTGGTACAGATAGGAGGATGAGGTGAAGCTATGTGGCTTCACGGATGCAGATTGGGCAAGGATCCCAACAGATAGAAAGAGAACATCTGGAGGGATCTTCAGTATCGGGTCGACAACAGTTTCTTGGTACAGCAGGAAGCAGAGATCCGTGGCACTCAATTCAGCAAAGGACGAGTATATGGCAGCAAGTTTGGCTGCATGCGAGGCTATATGGATGAGGAAGATCCTGGTCGGGTTGTTCGAGTCCAAGCACATCGACATCAGGTACCATCATATTAGAGGTTGTGTGCAGCGGAGAATCATGTTACTTTCATATATTCCCACAGAGGATCAGGATGTTGATATCTTGACGAAGACACTCACCAGGAGCAAATTCGAATACCACAGAGGCAGGATAGGGGTTGCAGATAATCCATATCTTGTTGAGAGGGAGCGTTGAAAATGCAACAAGATGATGGAGCTTAGTGAACAGAAGTCACCTTCACTAAATGGTTCCGCAGGCTATTTTTGGCGCAAAGTCTATTTTTAGACTGTCTATTTTTAGACATATGGATCATGGTCTATGAATTGCAGGATGCTATTTATGGATGATTGGTCATGTTGGTAAAAATAGATGGACCTCTATTTTTAGACATATGGGCGGAATCTATTTTTAGATTCCCAGTCAAAAAATAGAACAGTCGAATATTATTAGCTTTTAATAATATTTGGACTATAAACATTATCTTATCCTCTTGTAGCACTTCAGTTCGAGCTATGGATGTGGAACATGCAACTTCCAGAAGGAAATATGCTTTTCCTATGGGTTAGTTGAGCTATTGCATGATGGACTTCAGTTAGAACTCAAGTGATTGAGTTTGGTGGAGTTGATGGAGTTGTGTTCAGTTGACTTAGTTGAACTAGTTGTATTAAGTCTAACTGAAAAATACACTAGTGATGAGTGGTGTGAATTAATTATTAATTAATTCACTAATTGTTAACTCATAAATCAACTAAAGAATACATCAGTTAACTCAGTGCATGGACAGTTCAGTGGAGACAAGTGTTAGAGGTGGGTGAAAGGGTGAGACTACTTTCAGTTGTGACTATAACTATGCATGAGATTTGCACAATCATTGATCGAGATTGCTAATGAGGATTGCACAGTACAATCCAAGGGAATTCGAACTTGGATCTAATCTATTCTCAACTTGGATTGCGCAGTAGAGGCAGGCAAATAGTGGAGGAGGTTTGAACCCGTGACTTGTTCAGATCTGAGCTAGTTTGTGTGTAGCATGTGGAGATAGTACTGAGTACTTGTGAGGAGTATTGTACTATGTATTGTTAATGTTCTCTATCATTATAATATACAGATAGTTGGGGGTTTTCAGCTGTATGCTTTCCCCATTACATACTGTGTTGATATGTGTGATTGATGTTTCAATGTGCGCATGTGATTGTTTTTCTAATTCCGCAAATTGATGATCAATGGTAGAGGAGGTTATGTATTATGTATGAATTCCACAAATAGTGTATAATTAGGATAATCTCTGTGAATAAGTGTTATATTATTCAAATTTATACAGTAATAAAAAAAGAGAGCTAAATAAATTGAAATAAATAAAGAGATGAACAACTTGAACTACAAATAAAGATTGTATACCTCTAGAACTTTCAAATGATGTAGCTAGGGCACATAAACCTTTTTGCGTGAAACAGAAGGGGTTCCTCACTGGAACAGATGCTCTTAACATAATAGAGTAGTCATCTCTACCAGAAAGTAGTCATAAACAATAGATCTAGGAAACGATAGTCGGATGCAGTTGTACCGGCTTTAGTTTTGGATCACTAATTGATGCGACACTCAAATAGCTCCGATACCATGTAGGAGTTTACAGGGTAAGTTCCTCAGAAAGAACACCAAAGGACACCACTCACAAATAGATCACATATCAATACACTTGTATTCTTGGCATGGTTAAAACCCTCGAAGAGGGAAACAATCCATGACCTGAGCCAACGCGACCACTTAAGGCAATTTATTAATAAAAGAATGAAAATTTACATAAGCTTCTTTCATGAACAGTTACCCTACAAATGACACTCCATGCTCTTTAAATAGAGATTATGGACCAATCGTGTGTTAAGCCACAGATCAAGTGTCGGTAATACCAAGGAGACAATGAACCATCAGATCACTTCATGTATATAACATATCGTGACCATCAGGTTGTAAGTTACAAAAGTACATAGTAAAGAAACACACTTTACCTAACTCTACACTAGACCAAGTTATACTTAACTATTTCCTATGTGTCAGAATATCCTAACAGTTCAACCCCCATTGCCTCCACCCAGACTATGATCAAAATTTTGGCAGCCTCCTAGGCTACCATGTGGCGGCCTTTTACTGGGCCACCTGTGAGTTCGATGTTGGCCATCACTCCAACCAATGAAATTGCGCCAATTTCACCCACTAATGAAATGACACTTGTCACCTTGTGATTCGCCAAGGATCCTGTTGACCAAGTAAACAACCACATAACATGCCTAGTCAGTGCCACATCAGTAGTATGGACTGCTCCCTAGGCTGTCCATTTTTTTGAAAATTCACTTATTTGGGAAAGTGAACAAAACTCATTTTGGAGCCATACAGACTCTGTTTCATGTGAAACGAGTTGCGTTGGATTCAGGATGATAAGCATTATGCAGTCATTAAGGTTTCACACCAATATGAAAACATTGAATTCTGAGCTATTTTTTGAGCACCTGATCAATCCTTTAGCCTTCCCTTATGCGCCTTGTGCCCTCTTGGATTTCTTGACCACACTGGTGCACTTTGAAGGCATGAACCATCAACCTTCAACCTTTAAGAGTCACCCTATGCCCTTCCTGAGGCCTCTTGAGTGCATGAGCACAACCTGAAGGAACGAATCCTCAGCCTTCAGCCTTCAGGAGTGTGCCCGATTCCCTCTCTCTCCCTTGAGTGCACAATGCACTTGGGAAGCTTAAAACCTTTCCCTTCATCCTTTAGACTTGCACCATGTGCCATGCCTTGACTCTCTTCTTCCTTTGGGATCATGATTATATGACGAAGCCCTGAAACCTCTCCTCTTCACCCCTTCACCCTTTCAAAGTGAATCCTTGCATTGTGTATCTCCTTTGATCCTTTTGAGCACAGTAGAAAGAACTAAACAAAAAATATGCATCGATCATGGTAGTATAGGATATTTTTAGGTTGATAGTTGCTCGTCGTGAGTGGTTGTAGATATAGGTATTCCAAAAACACCATGGAAAACACATATGAAGAAGATTAGGCAAATAGGACAAGCAAAGGAAGTGTGGAAAGAATGAATAACACACTTAAATATTGATGATCCTAGCACCCTAAAGACTCTAAGATTGAACACGCTTTGGAGGGTTGAAGCACCATGATCAGAAGGTCAATAAAGAATCAAGACACAACTAGCAACCATGTCACCACTAAAGAAAGTCCATGTCCTCAGTCACTATTTGTCCTAGCCATTAAAATAGTGACATGTCAAGTCTCATCAGATGTTGATGTGGTTGTCATGATGTATTATTGTAATCATTGTAAAAGAAAAATAAATGGAAGTTCAAGAGCCATGTATGAAATAAAGATTCATGGAAATCCAAAAGACATGTAATATCAAAAGTCATATGTAATTCCAAAAGTAATTTAGAATCCCAAAGTTTGTAGAAGTCCAAAGGTCACAAGAAGTTAGAAAGTCAAGAGTCATGAGGATGTGAAAGGTCATTCCTAAAATTATAAATAGATCCTCATTTCTCATGTAAAGGAATTTTAACCTTGGATTCTCCCACAAGGAATTAGAGAGACAAATTTAGTACTTTTGGGGAGAAAGTAGTAGTTCTAACACTTTACTATTGGAGCTAGTGGTGTTCATTTCATTAATGTATCTTGGGACTTTTGCTTAATATTGAAGCCTTCCAAACTAACATGTTTCCACAAATGGATTGTGAATGTTTCTAAGACTATTCTTTGTATGTTTATGATTCATGTTTGCTTTCATTAGTACTGGATTAGTTGAACTATTTTGGTTATTCCGGTGATCCTTATTGGAAATGTGTTGTTGTGTTTATAATGATAGTTGTATCCTTGTGAACTATTTCGCTTGATGTTAGATGATACTTTATCTTTCACATGTATCTTCATTAGGGTAGTATTATTACTTCTCTCTTAGAGGCTTACTTAATTTTTCCCCCGCAGTAGAAGAACCTCGATACATCGACAATAAAACATTCACGAGGCATATTGACTTGCTCATTTGAAAGGACAATTGCATTTCTCTCCGATGCTGATAGCTAAAGCCAAGGCATGTCTTTAATTAAAAGGAAAATGAGCCATATTCTAGATGGGACTCCTACACCATACGATGTGAGGTCTAGTTGGGACCTTATATTGGAGCGATCCCCTATATGTTGGTGGTATCCGACACCATCAACATTCTGGTGCTAGAAGGAGGGATGTTAGTTTTGTATGCCTGATCACTATACACACCCTCATCATTCTTCTTCCGGTCAAGGTAGAAACATTTCGAGCACTGTTTTGGTTCTTGAAGCAAGAGGATCTTCTCAACCTAGCCCAAAAGCAACTTGTGAAGTTACTTGTAAATAAATTTGGGAAATTCGATCTATAACTCATCAGTTTGTGAAGGCTATGAGATTAATTCTTGGAGAACAGAATCTTCCACATTTTCCAAACATCAAATATACAACTAGTATTGGTATCTTGGCTTCTATAGTGGAAGATTTTATTTTCTCTAATCTTTAGCAGTTGGTAGAATCCGTAGACGATATCGAACAACAAGAAAAACTTCCACCACCTAACAAAGGATACCAATATGATACTGTTATTCTTTCTGATGACCTCTTTGATAGATTAGATGGTGAAGAATCCTCATATTCTGTTAAGGAGGAAGAATGTAGAGATGAGAACCTAAAAGGTTAGGATCGGGATTGGATGGCCCAAGGGCCTTTAGATCTTCTAGACAACTTTCATAGGATGTCAAGACATCTACAAAATTTTCTCTCAAATTATGATTTGAAGAAGAGGACGAAGGTGGAATATCACCTCAATGATTTCTAGCTGCATTTATGAATGATGGAGGTGAGGTATGATGATGTGTCCTGTAGGTTATTCCCTTATACATTAGAAGGAATAGCACCATCATGGTACCATAGCCTCCCATAAATTTTATCCACACTTGGAGGGAGTTGAAAAATATTTTTCTTGAAAAGTTTGCTGACGATAAGACTCCCACCATGCTACTCAAAGAGATTGGAAGCATCAAAATGGGGGGAAATGAGCATGTGAAAGATTTTATTCAAATATTAAACCACATAGTGAATAATTTTTCCCCATACACACAACCACACGTCTCGATTACTAGCTCTTACTACACAACTACATTTCCTACCAGTATTTCCAAGTTCATAAAGAGAGTTTCAAAGTTAACATTGACTCTACACTTTGTAGAAGCAGTTTCCATTCAGAAGGAGTTGCATGTGATTGGGGTCATTATGAACGATGAAGAAACAAAATACTTCAAAGAGACTAGTACGAAGTCATAACCTTATTTAAGTAAGGCTAAAGATAAGGAATTATCTTATATCAAAGCTTGACCATGATGGTAAAGATGTTCACCAATGAAATTTTATAACTGTAGAAAGCCTCCCAATTCCTTCCATTTTTGAAAGAATAGCAATAACAACAACCATCAACCCACCAAGTCTACACAAATGTTGAATTTTGTGATGGACATTGATCAAGTGATCAATATTTATCTCAAAAATCAAAGTTCTCATAATCACTTAAAACCTTAAAGACTGTGTCCGTCTCGGTGATATGATCCCAACGCATCTCATTTCACTCAAAATAGAGATCGTATGAGAAGGATATCGCGTTTTGTCTTCTTTTCTAAATAAAGGAATTTTGAAAAAAAAGTACAGTCACTGCACAACCAATAGTCCATACTACTGACATGGTAGGTGATTGTGCTAGTCAAAGGTTTGGTGAATAGCTAGTGGGGTCACGCAAAGTGGTGCATTCTGATTGGTCTACAGTTTGATGAAATGATGTTTTCTTATTGGGTAGGGGAGGACCAATGAAGAGGAGACATGTGGCAAGCTCAGAGGCCACCAGGTGTCCCTCGCCAAGGCCTATTGACCTCGGCACATAGTGAAAAAAATTTATGGGCAGGTCGGTAGAGTCAAACCTGCGACCTCGCCCGCACAAGACCAACGCTATATCATTATTCCACTACATTTCTTCTTAACAATCTATGGGCACGTTTACTATTTAAATTTTAAGTCGTTGGAGGTTGGGGGAGGAGAGGGCCAGCCCCCTCGACATGTGACCAAAGCCCATAATGGGTGGCAGTGCTAACACTAATCATGCCTGAATAAAGTGCTAAGTGGGATTAACCCTTAATTAACCCATGCTTATGGTTTAATTTATTATGGGATCAAGTTGGCAGATCATTTGGTGGTCCGATAAATTCAAGATCTTCTCCAAATTTGGTGGGATTAACTGGAGTTCTCTAGTTTTGGTGGAGTTTTCCTAGGGGAAAATGAAGAAGCCATAAATTTTGCATTTTTCAACCAATTTGGGGTCAGAAAAAGTCATTCCTATATGATTTTGATGTTCTCGGCACATCGAAGCAGGTTTCAGGAGTAGTAGAGCATTGTAAAAAACACTTTTCACAATTTTGAGCTAATAGAGAGGCCCAAGCCATGGAAGCTAGACAAAGGAGATGTAGCTCAGAAGGGGTGAACTCCTTCATCAAAACAATCTGTTAAATGTTCATTTTGATGGTTTGTTGTATATTTGTTTGTTGTTGTTCAACACTCCATTTACATGCTATTTTTCTCATGAATTTGACATAAAACTTGACAAATTTACTTGTTACAATCACAAAAACAATAAGGAAACCTATGCACGTAAAGTAAATGAGGAGCAATTGTTTTTAATTTTGAAGTTGAAATTATCACAGCAAAACTAACATTCAACAATAGATCAATTTGGTATCAGAGGAATGGTTATTGCTTGATTTCTTGAGTATTGTGCAAGTAGGGTTTTAGCGGTTGCAAATCTGTGATGCTTACAAGGTTAAATTTGTAGAGAGGAGAAGGGAAAATATCGGTTGCAAATCCTGAGGTAATTCCTAGAAGAAGGAGAGACACATAGCCACAATCTCCACCCAAAGTTTCAATTCCAGCTGCACTTAAAGCACCTCATGTTTTACCTTCAGTTGAGATTGAGGTGGTACAAGCAGTACCAAAAGCTAAGCTTGAATCCAAAGCCATCATGTCTGGAGCAAGAGAGACTAAAGGTATTTGAGAAGAGAAAGAATAAAAGAAATATTTTGATGACTTAATTGACATGGTTAGAGTCCTCTATGAAGAGAGGAATACTAGAATGGTTGGAGAGATTTCTATGTCCCCACATGGAGAGGGAAGCTCAAAAGATAAAAAAGATGAAAATAAGGATTCAAAGGGTAATGGAGGAAAGCATCCTCCATCACCACCATCCTCATCATCTTCCTCATCTTCTTCATCATCCTCATCATCCCAAACAACACCATCTTCCACTTCCACCACAAAAACTGTTCATACTTATTCAAAAACCCCAAAAGAAAAAAAAAATCCCTTACTCAAATTGGACATTAAGTTTCAACTTCCCATGTACAATGGTGAGGTAAATGCAGAGAAGTTAGACAATTGGATTCGACAATTAGAGGTTTATTGTGAAATTCAGAACCTTCAAGAAGATGACATAAAGATCTAGTTGGATTCATTGAGGCTAGAAGGAGTAGCACTAGTTTGGTGGTTTTGATGATGTTGGACCCGCCAACGTGTAAGGGGATCTCCCCAGTAAGAAGTCCTAATTAGACCTTGGACCATTTGGTGTAAGATTCCCAACAGTGGGTCGTACGGTAATGCCTTGACCATGATTTCGCATAGAGGCAAGTAAGATGTCTATGTTGGTATCAAGGGTGTGATAGCTGCAGTAAGCCAAGGAAGGTGCATGAGAGGTTCTAACACACTGAGGGTGAGGTGAGTGTGCCCCTTGGAAACTTGTAATAGTACGCGGCTTGGAGGGGAACACACGAGAGAAGATGCACCGCAAGGTGGAAAGAAAGTTAGTGAGAAATCCAAAGTGATGGTTAAACCAACAACAAATTTTAGAATGATTCATGCATACTTATACAAAATAGTCCATACATGCATGCATAAGCAAACAAATACCTATATCATTTAGAGTAAACCAGATAGCATAGAATACAATACAACATATACATGAAACATGTTGGCTCTATTATATTAAGTGTAAGTTCCAATCATACAATACATCCATGTCCAACCACTACTTCCAATTTTGGAATTTTATAGCCACACCCACCTAATCCTCCAAAGAGATGTGTTGGCTCTGCGCAGTGGAGAAGCCAAGGCTCCTTACAATAATGTCCAAGATTTCTCTAAGATACTCCTATCGAATCTTGGCTGACCAAAATCCTTTACAATGAGTTATGAGGTTATATTTATAGCAAAGGGTTGGGTGACCCTTGACATTCTCCTTTGTGATAGTTCATCTACCCTCATAACTCTTCATCTATTCTATGATTGTTACATCCAATGATTGACACTTGAACTTCCACTTGACATGACGTTACATTACAATGCACATGTGCTCATGTGAGACAAAATGGCTTGAGCAAGCCATGCAAGACATCACTAACAATTGGTCCATTGAGGTGAGACCAACTCTTTGACATGCTTGTGATGGTGAAGGCGTGAGTTGATGCCAAGCTTGGTCATCCGTGATGGTGTGCATGCACCCCATGTGACATCTTGCTGAAGCAAACTCTTGCCTTTGTTGCATCCAGGTGCATTGGTTTAGCTCCTTCATTTAGCTCATCTACTAGCACGTACATAGTCTTCTTGGTGCAACAGAACCAGCAACACACTGATGCATAGTGTCTATGCTGATCTTCCAGTGTGTGTTGGTGGTCATGGGCATCAAATGTCAACTACATGTTCTGCTCCATTTGGATTTGCTTCTTGTCTTCGCCTTGGGGAGTGCGTTGAATGGGTTGGATCGCATGCATGCACGTAATGACATGCATGTTTTTGAATCCCTTGCATGTGATCAACAACACTACTCACCATTTCTGCTCCGTGCCAGCTACTGGGATGGATCTATAACTTGTATGGGCACAGTTTCATTTGTGAGTGGATGTTGTGCCCCTTGTTGTTCATGTTCCTGCTGCAACTCATTCACTTGTTTGTGTAGCTCATGTTCTTCCTTGAGTTTCTCCTTCAACACATGCAAATCATTCTTTGTTCCATTCTCTATCTTTGCGTGATCGCGTCGTCACCACATAGCCCGAGTCTCCAAAGTTGCTTTCATCATTAGTGGATTTGTTTGAGCTTGCTGCTTTATTCCACCTCCTTATTGTCAACAACCTTCCTCTTGCATTTGTTGCATCTGGTATGATGCCTTCAACTACTTTGATGTTGTGATCCTACTGACATCATATCTTGATGTCCTTGTCTACGAACAAGTTGATCTCTTCATGGGTAGGCAAGTCCATAGACACTTGATCGACTGCATCCCTAAGTGTAGAATGGTGTCTTTAACTCTTCTCTTTTGGAAACTATTGTACATGTACTGCTAAGAGGCACATGAACACCTACGATACCTAGAGACATGGCAACACTCATGGCAAGCAATCTATCAGTCAAAAACCAAAATGAACTTGAGAACTTATTTGAAACATACTTGGGTGACTGATCATGAAGGTCACACAATTTCTGCCATGAGGTTGGGAGACTAATTGCCAAGATTGTGTAAGGCACAGTCTGGGCTGCTGGAAGGTTGACTAACTGCTGGAACTGTGCAATGCATAGTCCATTCTAGCTGTTGACTACTGGAATTGCGCAATGCACAATCTAAAGTGGAAACGGTTGCAGGCTTAGTGATTGCATTACACAATTTTTTGGGCCAATAGTCACTATCCCTAAAAAATGTGCAAAATAGTCATGGAGGAGAGTGCTTGGGAAGAAATGTGCATTTCTGGAGAGGAAGACAGAGCCTTCCTTCCCCAGATTACGTAATGCTGTCTTAGTGAAGGCAAAGTCCGGGCCAAGGTTACGTAGACTCGTCAATGACAAATTAAAAGAAAATATGATAGTGAGTGCATGGTGACACTAAGTGAAAGAAGAAGTGATTGACATTGCATGAAAACATTGAATGAAAGATTCAGTAAATAGATCAACATGAATGTGGGTGAAGTGAGTCCATGAATTTGCAACCATTCAAGGAAAGAAATTTCATGCATGCGACAACAGTGAGATAGCAATGAAAACTAAAATGGTGCTAGCACAATCTAGTATGTATCAAAATGACAACAAGTGCTCATTGAAATCAAACAGACAACATTTATATGAAGCGAAACACAAAAAGCGCCATAAATGCAACACAAGACTTGGAAAATGGGCTTACCCCGAAACAGCTGAATTGAATGTGCTGTCAGCTCCTAGATGCGATGTGGGATGTCAGAGCTGTAAGGTTGATGTGAGGAATGAGCTCTACAACGTCTGATTGATGAGTCTTGATAAAATCAAGGTTGTGACGCGCATGCCACAAATATAGGGAATGTGACACTTGGTGGGATGTTTCTGAAATGATCCTTGCATGTAACCTCCAACTATCAAAAATAGATCCCTGAAATAAGGGATGCCTTTGCATGCTACGTTGGGAGAAACAACCCATGCATGTAAGTCTGTTTCCCTTGGTCTCGGAGGGAACCGGTCAACTCAGTTGCACATGCATGAGGCTACTCAATTGTTGAGAGAAAATATGCATTTCTCGCTGGGAGCTGGGTTGGCTGCCCAAGAGATTTGCACAATTTCTGGGCAAAGCAGGTGAGTGCTGCCTAGATTTGCACAAATTCTAGGCTGAGCAACGCTTGTGGGGAAAATTGTGCAATTTTCACTGTGAGTGTTGACTGGCAGAATTGTCTAATTTTGGAGCCCAACAGGCTACCAGATATGATTGCAAAATCTTTGGAGGGAAGGCTGGTTGACCTCTAGAAATGGAAATTTCTTGGGGGAGTTTCTCTGCTTGCAACTGGACCAAGTCTAGGTGATTAGCCTGTGAGGGGAATGCATCAAGCCATGATCGAAAGGCTGCCTTTGTGCAATAAAAACATTGAAGATTTTATACTTGATGAAGCAAGACATGCTGAAATATTGGTAGGGAGGCTCCAAAACAAAGCTAAGGTAAAATTTTGGAGGGTGGTTGTAGCCGCTACAACACTTGGCGACACACTGGTAGAACTCTAGCTCTTTGAATGGACCTTGCTCGTGAAAAACAAGTCTAACATCTCCAGAAGTATTGTTCAGTTCTTAGTTCATCTTGGTTTCCTAACTTGCTTTATTTTAAGATGCAGCATTTGCCAAGATCTTGGTCAATTGACATAGATTCCAAACCATGTCAACACAGTTGTTTCGATTGGGGTTGAGGGGTATATGGGTGCACAAGCATTATAGTTGTCAGAGTCTCAGTGTCACCTATGGTGTTTCTTCACTTCCAGTAGGCCTGGACAATACCTCGGCGGAGCCACATAGGAACAAAAGCATGGCTCCACTACTAGCAATCCTGGTCAGTAGCCTAGTGGAGTTACTTACATCTCCTCTCTACAGCCTTTCTCTTCTTTTGCCTTATTCATTTTCATTTTTTCATATTTTTTTCACTTTTTCATTTTTTCATTTTCGTAACTATGCATAGCACTTACTCATTTCAGAGGCAGAAGAGGGATCCTGACTTATTGAGAGTAGAAGGGGTTGTCCCTGCAGAGAAATAGTTATTATATCTTTGACGTTCCTATTAAGGTTTTCCCCCCCACCTTACTCTACTTGACTGAGATGACAAGGATTAACCAAAAAACAACATACTAGAATAGGTGATACTAGTTAGCGCGTAAGTGTTATGCTTTCACCAAGTTTCACTTCAAAGAGTACGTATTTTCCATGAGTGTATCATGGAATAAAGGTATCAAGCTCTTCATATAGAGGCAGGATGGCATATAACCAAGTAATGATAGCATCACAAGGCCTCTTGTACTGTACCCAGCTTGTTTCAAGAGTCATACATGGTTTCATGTGAAATTATCCTACAAATGAAACAAGTGAACTAGAAAACAACAAAGCAAAGCAAGAGAAAAAGCAAAAGCGAAAGCAAAGTGAGTAAGCAAGCAAGCAAGAAAGCAAGCAAGAAAACAAGCAAACAAAGAAAGTAAGCAAAAAAACAAATTAAATCAAACACTACTCCTACTCCTAAGCTAACAGTGCATGGTTCATCTCTCGTGAAGTGATATTTCCAATGTAGCCACCAACGCATTGGTTGACCCATGTTGGTGAAGGCATGGTTCACGAACAAAATAGTTGTGCAAACCAGCAAACAAGAAAGAAGTAACAGTGAAGACAAACACACTCTGAGCTTACAAGCAACCATAGAACAAAGATGAGTTAAAGGGCATGACATGCATTTTGTGGAGCTCACATGGTACTGTGCTACACTATGTGCAGAGGTTGAGTGTATCCATTCTCTTAACTGTGACATGCAAGAACACGTGAGAAAGGTAGATCACTTATGTTGTGCATGTGTGATTGCTGTGTAAGATTCCTCCAATGTATGAGTGATGGGATCATGTAGTTCGAGTGGAGGAAGTGAAATCTGGGTGTTTGGTTGATCCTTAATGTAAAGCAGAGAGTGATGAGGAGCCTTGAGTGTTTCAACAATTTCTTGACTAGAAGTGAAACCAACCTCAGGACAGCGAGGGCCCGACACATCAGCTCAGGCTAAAGTGCCTCGACATTTTGGGGGTTTTTGACTTCGTTGACAGATAGATCATCGTAGACCAATGCCTTGGACAAATTAACAATGATTGAATCAACATCATGATCAGATGAGAAGTGGATAGATCACGACAACCAAGATCAGAAAATTCAGGATGTTGGTCGACATCCTCATGATGAATCATGTAGAGGAGTAAATGAGAAGCAAAGATGCTCATCCTTTGTGTTTTATGAAATGATAGATGATAGATTGGATGGATTTCTAGAGGAAGATGTGTCCTCTCTGCATTATGATGATAGACTGACATCCAATATGTCTTGTGAATGGTCAGAAGTAGAAACATCCGGAAATGGGTTTTCACAGGGGAAATTAGTAGTGGCAGAATCACAAGGGATGTCAAGATGAAGCTGATGAGGTTTGTCTGGAAGGGAGTCATCCTTCACCATGGGTTCTTCTTTAGATTCCTACACACACTCATCATGAATGATGGCATAGGTTGGTTGCATAACACCAACTCCATTGACAACTTGATCCTTGTTCACAACAGGTGAGGAGTCTGGAATGGATGAACATGTAACAGTACAATTTGGAGGATCAACAGAAGGCGAGGATGGAGGTTGATGGAACATATCCACGTGAGAACCAACAGGCTTGCAAGCCAAATCTGTGCAAATATTAGGAGCAGGTGGGGTGGGAGGATGTGACAGTTCAACTGATGTGTGTGCATGATCTCCCACATCATTCCGCAACGGTGGAGCTGTTTGATGGAGTGAATGCAGACAATCACTTGTGACAACAACTGTTATTTCCTGTGATTGCATAGTTCCATCACTGAAGTGTGCTAACCGGGGTCTGGATATGTGAAGAAGATACTTGAATCTTCCATCAAGAAATTCCCAATCAATATCATCTTTCGGGAATTAGTATGCAAGGTTACAAAAATGCGTCTGAAATTGTTCAACGAATTGATTGGGTGCTTTTCGTAATTTCAGAATTTCTTTTTTGAGTGCTTTACGATCGAAGTGATTGAAAGCACGATCTATCTCTGTGACCAGATGAGCAAGAGAATGAATAGGTTTTTCGGGAAACATGGCACACCAGTGCATTGGGTGCCCTCGAAGCATGTAGATGAACAACATGCAGCTCATGTATTCTTCAAAGAATCCACGCCTTTCGCATGAGCCTACAATGCTGACTATGTGCCTAACCAAGGCTATGTGGCTTCCACCATCGTATGTTTTATGAGAGAAGTTATCCGAGAGATTTTCCAAGATATTGAAGTCATTTCCATAGGATATGCACTTCGGAAGAGCAACTTGGTAGTTAGTCATGATAGATGTGTAGAGATTCAAAACATATGTAAGGACTCAGCTTGTCATCTAGCCCTCCTTCTAGCACAAAAATGCTAATGGTGCTGGACCCACCAACATGTAAGAGGATCTCCCTAGTACGAAGTCCCAATTAGACTTCAGACTGTTTGGTGTAGGAGTCCCAGCAGTGTGTTGTATGGTAATGCCTTGACTGCAATTTCGCAAAGAGGCAAGTAAGATGTCTTTGTTGGTAGTAAGGGTGTGACAGTTGTAGCAAGCCAAGGAAGGTGTATGAGAGGTTCTAACACACTGAGGGTGAGGTGAGTACCCTTGGAAACTTGTAATAGTACGCGGCTTGGAAGGGAACACACGAACGAAGATGCAGCATGAGATGGAAAGCAAGTTAGCAAGAAATCTAAAGTGATGGTTAAACCAACAACACATTTCAGAAAGATTCATACATACTTATACAGAATAGTCCATACATGCATACGTAAGAAAAAAAATACATATATCATTTAGAGTAAACCAGATAACATAGAATATAATACAACATATGCATGAAATGCGTTGGCTCTGTTATATTAAGTGTAAGTTCCAGTCATACAATACATCCATGTCCAACCACTAGTTCCAATAGTGGAACATTACAGGCACAATCACCTGCTCCTCCAAAGAGATGTACTAGCTTTGTGAAGTGGAGAAGCCAAGGCTCATTACAATAATGTCCAAGCTTTCTCTAAGATACTCCTATCGAAGCTTGGCTGACCAAAAGCCTTTATAATGAGTTATGAGGTTCTATTTATATCAAAGGGTGGGGTGACCCTTGACATTCTCCTTTGTGATAGTTCATCTACCCTCATGAGTTTTCATCTACTCTATGATTTTTACATCCAGCTATTGACACTTGAATTTCCACTTGACATGATGTTACATTACAATGCACATGTGCTTATGTGAGGCAAAATGGCTTGAGAAAGCCATGCAATACATCACTAACACTTGGTCCATTGAGGTGAGACCAACTATTTGACATGCTTGTGATGGTGAAGGTGGTGAGCTGATGCCAAGCTTGGTCATCCGTGATGGTGTGCATGCACCCCATGATGACATCTTGTTGAAGAGAACTCTTGCCTCCTTTGCATCCGGGTGCATTGGTGTGACTCCTTCATCCAACTCGTCTGCTAGCATGCGCTAGGTCTTCATGGTGCAACCAAACTGGAAACACACTGACGCAGAGTGTCCTTGCTAATATTCCAGTGTGTTCTGGTGGTCGTGCACATCAACTGTCAACTACATGTTCTGCTCCAGTTGGACTTGCTTCTTGTCTTCACCTTGGGGGGTGTCCTGAATGGGTTGGATCACATGCATGCAACCAATGACATACATGCTCTTGAATCCCTTGCATGTGATCAACAAAACTGCTCACCATGTCTGCTCTGTGTTAGCTTTTGGGATGGATCTATAACTTGTACTGGTGCAGTTTGATTCGTGAGTGCATGTTGTGCCCCTGCTGTTCCTATTCCTATTACTACTCATTCGCTTGTCTGTGCAGGTCATGTTCTTCCTTGAGTTGTTGCTTCAGCACATGCAACTCCTTCTTTGTTCCATTCTTTGTCTTCGTGTGATTGCGCCATCACCACATAGCTCGAGTCTCCAAATTTGCTTTCATCATCAATGGATCTGCGTGAGCTTGCAACTTTGTTTCGCCTCCGTGTTGTCAACAACATTCCTCTTGCATTCGTTGCATTCAGTATGCTACCTTCAACTGTTGTTCATGATGATGCTCGCTTTGATGTTGTTGCTATCATATCTTGATGTCCTTGTCTATGAACAACTTGATGTCTTTATGGGTAGGCAAGTCCATAGACACTTGATCGACTGGATCAGGCCACTTTAGTTGGTGTCACTTTCACATTAACACCAGATTCCATTTCATTAGAAACCGGCATATCCAACATTGGAGAGCCATGGAACAAGAGGCAGAAAATTGATCGATAGCACTATGAACCATACATCAAGCCCGGCCTTTTGAGACAACTCAAGAAAATGTTTCCTTTTCGGTACCTCAAGGATGAATATGCTCCTTTAATGAAATTAATCATGAAGTATTTCAGCTGTGAGGGCCGGTTCTCCTGCTTGTATGCTTATCACATTAGACTGCTAATGCATTTTACCTGGGTACGGATGATGAATATCCCTTACTTCATGTGCCGAAACATAGAGAGGATGACCACTCTAGTGCAACACAAGACCCCACAGCAGCAGTTTAACACTATTTATCATTTTTCTCTTATAAAAATTGTGGTTGTTCATCAGCTTGGCTTATAGGGCATCACTTGGGATGATTTCATATCTCATGAGTTTTTCAGAGCTTCTCAGGGACCTTCAGAGACTTTTCACGAGAAAGGTGGACCTTCTGATCAACATCAAGGTCATGAGACACACACTACTACTGTGACGGTATTTATCACTTATCAGAAGGGCACTAGGCAGTTGTTCGCGACAGAAAAGCGAGTGTTATCTCCACCTGGGGTGGAAGAGGCCTTGCTTTTGACATCGGCACCACAGGTTTAGGATACAGGGAAGAGGCCAATGCAGGACGAGGGGCCTTCAGGTGAGCGGGACTTTATTCTTATTCAGGATGATGATACAGTCATGGGCCCGCAAAGTGAAAATATTAGAGAGATCATCCAGGAATATCATACAGAGATCAAAGCCTTATCCCTCAACTTGGAGAGGGCTAAGTGGATTATAAAATACTTGGAGCAGAGAAATAAGCAGCTTGAAGATCAACAGGTGATTATGGAGTTAAAAAACATCCGGGAGAATTGCCAAGCTGCCCAAAGGAGAAGGATTGAATTCACTTCATTGGAGCAAGAGATTAATGATGATCGAGATTCTTGGCTTGAAAGAGCTAACATCCACTTAGAGAGACTACTGAACAAGGACGACAAGGAGAAGGCATTGCCGAGACACATGGATTTTCATTACATGGAAAGGAATAAAGTTTGCAAAGCACAAATAAGGAATTTAAAGCCAAAATTAAAGAAGGCATCAAAGAGGCAAAAGGAGCATGATTGACTTCGGATATTGGCTGAGGCATCCTTGGCTCAACATAGCTCTTGATGAAGAAGGTCCAGCCCAAATTTCAAGAAATTTGGAGCAATTTTTTGCATTTTGGAATTTTTTTGCACAAAAAACAGGGTTTTCCTCCCTATGCACCGCGCCACGTGGCACTCGTGTTTGCTAGAGGACTCCAAATCACAAAAAATTTGTATTTTTGGATTTTTCATGACAAATTATGCTTGCCTACCTATGGCCAAGAAATTTGGGCAGGTATTGAGCCCTCAAAAGGTCAAAAAACACTCAAAAATGACCTCACTGCCCCTATTTTGACACACAGGAAGCAGTCTTGGGAGATTGGATATTTGGAGGGGAAAATGGACACCAGATCTAGAAATTCCACTTGGGTTGGAAGGTAGACAGGTAGGGATTTCCAACAAGCTATCATGAGCTCAATTTGGACTTCGAGAAGGGCCTCAAAATCAGCTCCAAATTTGTGCTACACATAGAGATTTTGGGCACGGCGCATAGAGAATTTTGGCCTATTTTTCACTCTTCAGCTTAGAATTTCGGCCAGTTTTGACTAGTTTCACTTTTTGATGTTACTCTTGATCTAACTTGATGTAATTTCATGACCATGATGTAATTTTGGCACATTTTTACCTGTTTTAGTAGATTCATTCACCAAAAGGTGAAATGTGAGTGAATGAATCAGTTTCCTAGCATATAGAGGCAAGTTGTTTCTGTGCCTATTTTTCAGCTCCTTGTTTAGATATGGTTGAAACAGCTCCCATAATGATGAGCTCAACCCCTAGAGGCATGGGAAGGAGTTAGGCTTGTCTATATCATGTAATTTCTCAGTCATTTTCAGGGTTGGACACTTGGGATTTCTTGGCACTTCATTGTACATTTGATTTCTGCATTTTTGGCAAAGGAAAGACCAGGGTTTTGCAACACTTGTTGGGATCCATGTGGCACTATGTTTTGATGGTGTTTTTATTCATGTAATTGTAAGTTCATTGATGTTTTATTTATGCCATTTCCCTTCTCTTTGCTTCTAAAATTAAACAAATTGAGTGACAAAGGTAGAATTCATTAGCTTATGGTGCTCTGCCCTAAAATTTGTTTAGTTTTACATGTTTTCATCTGTTTGGAGAGGATTCTTGCAACCTCTTTCCCTCTTCAGATCCTCAATAGTTTTTTCCATCCATTCATTTAATCTAAAGCACCAAAAATATTGCCCACCTTGCCCCAACTGGAACTCTGCAAAAATTTGGCCTCATCCCCGGACCCAAATTTGCCTTTCCCTTTTTTCCAACAAAATCTCCCAAAAATCAAATCAAATATTTGCATTTCATACCTAGCCTAAGATCAGTTGTTAAACTAGTCATCTCAAGCCCCATCGATTATCTTTAGTTGAGATTGACCCGGAGAGAGCCCTCTCCTGTCCTCGTAGGGCTAGCTACAAGGCTGAGCATGGTTTGATTTGGACCTAGAAGCTTACCTTTTCAGCCTAAGGTAAATCTAGGCCCTAACAGATCACAAGGGATAACCTAAACTAAGGAGCAATCAAGACTTCCTTAACTTAGATTTGTGAAGAAAACATTTAATATGCATAAAAGTCAAAACAAAGTGCAGTTAAGCAATTTCTGAAATATCATTCCATGTTAGAGCATTGAAATTTTTAGAGATACAAATAAGATTATGGAAAACTCAAAGAAAATAACACTATACTTAAGAAAATACTTATTTGAACTTCGTTTTGCACAAGAATCTAGTGAAATATCTGATCTTTATTCCTTGATCTAGCTAGCTAATCCAGTCATTGACACAATAGAATTTCAAACTAAATAACAATAACTCTATAGAAATGCTTGGAATCCACCCTACATACTTTGAATGGTGAAGTATTTATACAAAAAATTATTACAAAACATATCAAAATATCTCAAACTGTGTTTGAAGAATGACAACTCTTTACATCATCCTAGAAACTCTATGATCAGAAAATCATACACTAAAATGAATGCTCAATGCATATAGTATGTAAATTTTTATACCTATTAATAAAAAGTTTGATTTTTTCTCCGATTTTTTTTTTCTCAAACTGTTTTTGAGATTAAATTCAGGAAATACATATATCTTCTTGCAAGAAGATAGAGACAACTAATGAGCTCCTTCATGTTGTCCCTTTTATTATGGTTGTGTTGGCTTTTACGGTTGAAGTGTAGCCTTTTATGCTGCCTTGCAGTTGTGGAGTGTTCATGCTGGAGTCTTATTTACTTTTATCTCTCCATTGATACTCTTTAATCCTGACACTCTTTGACCCTATAGTGTTGTTTTTACCTGTTTCATCTGGCTGCCTTCAGTTTCACTATGCAGTAACTGTCTGCTGTAAAATTAATCACAATAAATCAGTTACATTTTCCCACCAATTCTCTTCTGGTAATTTTATCTTCATCATCCTTCTATAGATCTCATTTGCTTCAGCATACTTGGCAAAATTGGGCTTGGTGAGGAATAAATGTTTGATCTCATGCTCCAGAAAAAACAAATTTTCAAATGTATCATATAACACTTTGCTTGTTGGCAATGCTTTTATGAATGAAGAGTTGGCTTGTTCCTTAGCGAACTTCCTGAGTCTATCACTATAGTCCAACTATGTCATGAGTTGGTTGTTGACAACCATAGGACTGGGCAGACCTTTTCCTCTCAAAATATGGAATTTAGCCATGAACCTATCAATGGCTACTTGAATATTGTGGAATTTTTCTTCTAAATTAAGCATAAGGTTCCTCTTGGAAAGTACCTTCCTTATCTCCAAAATGGTCTCAGTCCTATCTTCGATGTTTAGCTCATAAAGCTCATATTTATTTTTGCTGTCGAGAAAGTCAATCAGTCTATTTGCATCCTCAGGCTTATCTCCCAATTCCTCTTTTACTTTCTGGATAGCTTCTGTAGCTATCTTTGCCAACTCTTTTTGTTCAAAAATGACTTGAATTAATGGCAAAATATCATTGGCAGATTCAATGATATTGGCCCACAACATTTTATTAATTTGTCCAAGTGGTTTCTCTAGTGTTAAATCCTTCTCTATGATTTTGATTCTCTCACCCATTTTTAGTGCCTTTTGTGTCTCTTATTTTTGCTGGAATTGGTCAAGTTTGCAATCAGTTTAAAAACTTGACACATTTTCCTTTAGTCTCTTCATCTCTATAGCTCACATAGACATATCTTCCATGGCTTTGACTAATTCAGTTTCTTTCTGTCCCTGTGTACCTATTGTTGTTGTAGATTCTGCTGTTACTGGCAATGTTGTGGCAGGTGGAATAGTGGGTGCCAGTGATGTTGCCAATGTAGAAGGAATTGTTGTCGATACTGTTGGGATGACATCTTTGGGAGTTTTGGCCAAGTTGCTTTGCTTCAATTGAATTAAAGTGTCCAACTCCTTTTCTAGCTCCTTAAGTTGATCATTCAGCTTCAGGACCAAGTCCATCAATTCCTCATGTCTGGTTTGATTCTCTAAGACTTCTAGAGTTTGAGGATGATGCAGCTGGGGTATTTTCAATTTCCTCTTAAGTGCAACAATAACATCATTTTTATTCTTAATTAGCTATTATGTAGCTTCTATATCCTTGTCATTGTGTCCCAATTCAATCACTAAGTCCTCTAATGACTTGATCCTTGTATAATTAGCCTGTGAGGAGGCCTTCTCTAATTAAAATTGTGCTAAAATGTTGTTTAGAGAGTTCTGAAGCTAACAGGCAGCCATGGCTTTACCTGTCAGGGTGGAGTAAATCATCTCTCCAGCCTGTTTGTGTAGTTCAATCTAGTCTATGGGATGAATATCCCTTGCTAATAGTTCAAAATCCACTTTCTTAAAATCTGATGTTGTCCTTGGTTGCTGGGCTGTAAGCTTAATAAATGACATCTGTAGCTTCCCCTATTTAATGTCAAAGGTTGACATTAGCCTTGTTTGATTGGTAGGGGTGAGCTTTAGGTACTATGCATATGTTTGGGCCTTAAGCCTCTCATTCCTAACCCTGGTTTCTTTATATCTTTCTTTGATATCTTGGTCCTTGTCAGTAGGCATTCTAAAGGAAGACACTTCAACATTGAGTTGCCTTTCCAACATCCGAGTTTGTAAAGTGGAAGGCTCTGGTATGCCTCTAGATGGAGTGGCAGACGTACTTCTTTTTGCTTCTATATTTGTGACCTTAGCTAAGCCTTTAGTGTATTCTTGCTTAGAGGCTAGATTTAGCTTTTGCCTCTTGTTTGATTCCTGCTGTAAGTCAGAGCTGGCTATTCCTAAAGTGGAAGCCCCTTCTCTATTTCTTTTTGGGATATTCTCCTCATTCTAAGGAGTCTACATTATTGGAGGAGTACTCATAGCAGTGTTTGGTTCCTTCGGTACCTGCAGAAAAGAGCTATCATCAAGCTGCTTTTCTAAATCAATTAGAGCATTCTCTAAATCTATTCTGGTGCTGTCCTACTCTACTAGGGTACCTTCCACCCATTCTGTTTGATTTGCATATGCTTCTATTTCAGGTATGGGATGGTGGATGAAAGGTCCTAGCCTAACCTTTTGTGTCTTCTTTGTGATGAATTCCAGAGGATCATATCTCCAAACAAAACTTATCTGGAACTTCATATTCTATAATATCAAATCTGCCTCTTTTCTAGCCTCTCTAGAGTTGCATATGAAGGGGCCTAGTTGGTATTTTATTTTGAAATTGGCCTTCTTCTTGGCATTTACAAAGTTTATTTCATCTGCATTGATAATTTTCCCATAGTATTCTAATTCAAACAACCTCATTGGGAGGTATTTTGGCAACTTATATGGTGCAAGCATGCAACCATATATCCTGATTTCTGTGTGGTTGTAGTAAAGGTATCAGTCACTCACTTTAGTCTACTTTGATAGTTGAAGGAATCTCTTTATTTCTAGACTGATTCTTGGAGGAGGTTTACCAGTCAGCATTGTCATAACTGGATGCACAAATAAATCAATGAAGTATGAATAGGAGTATGGAGATCGATACTTGTGGACTAATGGGGTCCAAAAAATGACTGACCTAGGTTTACCCTTGGTGTCAAGCTTCTGAAGAGTGAATGAGAACTTATCTGGCTGATAATATAGGAAAAGATGGTACAAAACAGAGGAGTATTTGAAAACTCTCTCATTGCTCATTCTAAGAAACTGCTCATGCATTATGTCAGCTATGAATGTGGCAAAGTCATAAATGGTTGTAGGAGGCTATCCAAGGGTATAGATGGACAAGAAAGCTAGGATAATTTCATCAATGTACTCACTTGTGGAGTAACCATAACACAAGAAATCATGGCTACAATGTTTTGACCCCATGGGGAAAACATAGTAACTACATATGGAGGGGGGTCTTTAGGGATGTGTTTTTCTTCTCTGATGAAGGTTTGGAGTAATTAGGCCAATTTTGCAGGGCTGAGTTTGGGATATAAGTCCAATAGGTCTCCAATTAAGAGGGGTGTTAGGTGTGGCCCTGGTTGGAGCTGCAACATCTCATTGATGCACTCAGCAGTGACAGTGAAAAGTACCTTCTGGTCATGAGACATGATGGTTCTGTGAGTAGGGACGTAGCAAGCATAGACTTGGGGGAACTAGTACTTAGGAAAATTTGACTCCCAAAGGCCAATTTCATCAACATGGTTTAGGAACTTGTCCCTACTTTGGTAATGTACTTTGAGTAGGAGCTCTATGATAGTGGTATCCTTTATTTGGAAATCATTATAAGCTAGGGGAAGGTGGTCCAGGTCTAAATGGGGTGTAGAGATGGGTCTCACATCCATAGCAATTGGGGAAACCATTCTCAGTTCTTGTGGACTTGAGTATGGAGGGGGATAATTTGCAGTATTTAGGGCAACAGTGTTTAGCGAGGAGTAGGCTTGAGCTCTTAGGTATTTTTAATTAATTTTTAAATTAACTAACAACACTCAGCAACTGGCTACTTTGAAATTGACATGGTATTAGATGAATTTTGGTTTATATACCTAAAAATGGGTTGAATTGGCTCTGAGCAGGGTGGCTTGCAATTGCAAGTGGTCGAAGGGGCTTTGTATAGGTTGCAAGGCTGACTGAGTTGTCTGCGACGTCTTTGGAGTGAAATTGTACATGGGTTGATGACTTCGATGTTTGCAGGTGTCATGCATGCATAAAGAGGCTTGTAGATGAAAATTGAGTGAAAACAAACAATTTTGGGGCTTTCGGCTTTTATACTCAAAAACTTATTTTTTGGCAGGTACGGGGCAAATAGTTAATTTGTCGTGTAGCGGGAGGGCAGTACGTGGTTCATTTCCCACTACTTTTGGGCACTTGGTGGTATTTGGGAGGGGCTGCCTGATTCCACTCATCGAATGACATGTAGCATTGGGGACTAGGGGGAAAACCACTTTATCGGGTGGGTAAAGGATGGACGTCGGGTTGGCCCGATATGGATGAGAGTCGTCGGACGAGGAGGGGGATGATCGCACGGTGATCGAGTTGAGAAGTTGCGTGAAGGCTAGTGGGGGGCCCAACGGGCACTTAATTATGACAGTATCAAGGTTTAATAATGACTTAAAGTGAGATTAGGTTATCGGGGTAATTAATGGAGGATTAAAGGGGGGTTTATTAACTTGATCACAAATCGACCAGTCAAAGGTTTTGGGTCAGGTTTTAGGTGAAAATCATAGTTTATAATTAAACTAGGGTGTAGGTTAATTTATACATAAGAGTTAAAATTATACGAGAAATAGGTTTTTTATCAGGATTTAATATAATAAAGTTAGTAATTAATATGAAAAATGGGTGGAAAAGGGGAAAAACACTAAGAAAAAAGATTTTTTTTTTTGTGAATTACATGTTTTTCACATATTTACATTAATACTTAGGGTAAAGCATTTTTGTGGGTTTTTGGTGTGAAAAGTGTTTTATATGGGGGAAAATTGCCTTTTTAGGCAAAAAGTGTTTTAACCTTCGGAAAAGGAGCTTTATTAGGAAAATGAATGAACTGAAGGGGGGATGAACTTTTATGAGGGAAATCTAGTATTTGATATCCATAAGTCATTGAGCTGAGGGTCCAGTCCCTCCAAAAGTCAGAGAAATGCTTTGAGCCTCTTTGACTTAAATGTTTTAAATAATTTGAACTTTATTATGGGAAATTAGTTAAGTAAAAGGGTGAAATGAATGGGGGAAGTTAATCAATTGACTTTGAAATCCATTCTCATGCTTGATTGTCCATTCATATTTGGAACATATGATGAAAGATGATAAATATGCTTTTTGTCTAATCAATCATCATACTTCTACAACCTTTATTTTACTTACCCATCTATTTATCCTACCACTTTTTCTTCACTTTATTAGGGTGCATTTAAGCTAGCAAACCCTTATCAATCTTTTTCTTTTCTTTACAAAAAAAAACTATTCTAACCTTATAACATCCGAGGGCTCAGATTGAACTGATGAGCTCCTTTTATTTACTCTACCTATCTAATTATCTGCCAAGATTACACTGTTTGGTCAGAATTATTCTCTATCTATAAATAATAAAATTCAAAGCATGAAATAGCCAAGCTTAAACATTTTGACTATCATGGATTGTGGCATGAGTTACAAGCTGCACACAATCATTTATTATACATAAAAGGTAAATAGTAGTGGCATTTTGACTTGCACACTTTCATGGTCTCTTTTTGTCTTTTTGGGGTTCATATATTTTCATCTTTTTTGACCTTTTCATTCTTTTTGTCTTTTGATTATTCTTTTTTCCCTTTGATTATTCTTTTAGGACATACCCTCTTTACATTTTTTAATTTTTTATAATATGGAAAACATTTGTAGAAAGCAAAGGTATGTACAATATTACAAGGCTTAATCTCAGTAATTCAAAATTATGACTCCTATTGGTACAGGAACCTAACGGTGGCTCCACTTGGGGATGGAATTTCCTGGTGAAATGTCAAGAACTTTGTGGATCTGTGGCTTTTGAATTGTTGTTGATGTTACTTTGCAGTTTCTCTCCTCTTTGTCTCTGCATTATTTGATATTTATGAAAGTCAATCTTTAAAGCTTAGGGCCTTCTCTTCGGGCTTCAACTTTAAAAATCACTATCCACTCCACACTAGATTGTTTGAAGGAAAATTAAATATGTACAATGGGAACTAAAAATCAGTAGTTAGGTTCAAAACTATGTTTTAGTATTTATCCATTCAGTGGCCCACCTTTTGCTTATGTACCATCCATTTCTCTAAGGAAGAAAGCATTATTACCTCTGAAATCATAAATGATATATGGGCCTTTCCATAGGAAATCAAAGTTCCCATGTTTACCTTTATCTTCCCTCCTTGAATCCTATTTTAGGACCTTGTCGTCAAGGTAGAAATCCTCAGTGTTGGTTCTTTTGTCAAAAATATTTTTAATCCTTGCACCACCTGAGATCTGATGTATATTTCCTCCCTGGTTTGTTGAAGATGAATTGTTTGGTTGATTCTTATTTGGATTATGTTTGGTTCAACTTGAAATTCTTTAAGTAACTTCATCACTGATGTTCCCAAAGAGGAAGGAAAAATAGCTTCCATCCCATAGACTAGTTGATAGGGCGAAGTACCAATTGATTTATTTGTGGTTAGTCCATTTGCCCATAGACTAGCTTTTTGTTCCATGTTTTCTTATTATCCTCTAACAACTTTTTGATGATGTTCACCATACTTTTATTTGAGGATTCTACCAATCCATTCCCTTGAGGATAATAGGCTGTGGAATGGCCCAAGGTTATATGATACTTGTTGCATAAATATACCATTCTTTTGGATTTAAAGGCCGCTGCATTATAAATAATGAGCTTAGTTGGACATCCAAAACTTGATAGAATATTGGTTTCAAGGAAGGTTATGATAATAGTGTCAGTGGCTTGCCTTGAAGGTATGGCTTCTATCCATTTTGTGAAATAGTCTGTAGCAGTGAGGATCCATTTGTGTTGGGTAGAGGAAGGTTGGTGGATTTCACCAATGAAGTCCAAACCCCATTGTTTAAAAGGTGTTTTAGCAGAGATTGGCTTAAGGGGTAAGGGTTAAAGCTTTTTCTTTCCCTAAAAAATTTGACATTTATGACAAGAGATCACAAATTTCTTTACATCAGAAAACAAGGTAGGCCAATAAAAACCAGCTCTGAGAATTTTATTAGCAGTGGTTTTCTAGTAAAGGTGTCCTCCATAGTCCCCTGCATGAAATTCTGGTAATACTTTGTCAGATTCATACTTTAATAAACAGTTGGGAAGAATGCATTCATGATTTCTCCAAAATAAAGCATTGTCTAGTATACAAAATTTTAAGGATTTCATCTTTAAAAATATGGTTTTGGCCTTAGATAATTCAGGAGGAGCTTGTAAGTTCAATAAAACATAAATGATATCAGCATACCATGGTGATTGAATAAAGGCCCAGCTGATTGGTGGAGTCACCATCTCCTCTTCATCATTTATTTGTGCAATAAAGTTTATATCTAGGGCCTGGCAGTTTGATTCAGCCATGAGCTTGGCTAAACCTTGGACCTTGATTAACTTAGTTGGTTTGAATTCTACATCATATTCTAGAATAGTAGCAATCCATTTTCTCCTCATTCCATCTGGACCATCTTGAGTTAGAATGTCCTTGACTACTAAATTAGGAACATAGGCTACTACATGAGAATACAAAATGTAAACCCTAAAATCCTTGATAGCTTTGACCAAAGCAAAGGCTTGCTTTTCCAGTATGTTATATTTTAAGGGGGAATCTCTTAGGGCTTTGCTAAAGAAAGCGATAGGTTGTTTGTAGCCCTAGTCATTTTTCTACAGTAAAACTACAACAATTGTGTGTTCAGATGAAAAGGAAAATATGATGAAATCTCTGTCAAATTTTGGGCTGATTAAAACTGTAGTTTTAGTTAAGGCTTATTTAATGTCTTCAAAAGATTTCTTAGACTCAATAGTTCATTGCATGGTTGAATCTTTTTTCAACATAATTTTCAATGATCTAATTAATTCAGCTAGATTAGAAATAAATCTCTTAAGAAAGTTAATTTTTCCTAAGAAAGCTTGTAATTCTCTAATGTTCCTTGGATGTTGTATCAGTAAGATGGCTTCTATTCTTGCGGGGTATATTCAGATACCATCTTTTGAGATTATATGACCTAATAAATTTCCTTCTTCTAACCCAAACAAAGACTTCTTGGGGTTCAAATAAATTCCATATTTCTTGCATTTAATAAAAAACTGCCTTAGATGATTTAAATGTTGACTATCAGATTTTGAAAACACAGTAATGTGATCTAGATATATCATTAGGAGATCATGAATTTCTTCGGCAAAGGATATATCCATAGCCCTTTGGAAGGTGGATCCTACATTCATTAGTCCAATAGGCATTTTCCCATACATGAATGAGCCCCAAGGAGTAGTGAAAGAAGTCTTGGCTTGGTCATCAGGATGAACTAAGATCTGATTGTAACCAGAAAACCCATCCAATAATGAGATTTTGGTTGATCCAACTACCCTTTGTAAAATATAATCCATTTTGGGGAGAGGGTAATTGTCTTTGAGTGATACTTTGTTGAGGTTCCTAATGTCCACACAGAGAGTGATTTCGCCAGTTTTCTTTCAGGTTGGCACCAAGTTAGTAGCCCAATCAGAAAATCTGATGGGTGCAATTATCTTAGCATCATACATTCTCTGGATTTCCTTTTCAATTGAAGGTAAAAGGACAAGATTTATCCTTCTAAGTTTTTGTCTAAAAGGTTTTTGATTATCTTTAATAGGGATTTTGTGTTGTATGATGTTGGTGTCATAGGACTTGAGATCCTCATAACTCCAAGCAAAAACATCTTGGAATTCTGAGAGGAGTTTAGATTTTCCACAATGCCCATTTTTATATGTCGACGTTTCGAGTCTAAACCCAGACTCATCATCAAGACTCAATATATTTTACTCTTTTAGTGAGAGGTAATGATTTCGAAAGTTTAATTAATTTCGAATTTTCCGTAGTGCCTATATTATAGTCCTCTATATCAAATTTCAAAGGTTCCATTTTGAAACTTCCAAGGTACACCATTAGAATCAAACAAATCTTCCAAAGGGGTTGATCCCTTAGGTAATAAATTGTCTTTGAGATTGATTACTTCAGTATCTTCATCAATTATTTCATCAATCTCAACTTGCTTTAGGATTTCTACATCTGATTTTGCAAATTTAGTGGGATGAAATCTATCTATTTCCTCACCTTCTATCTCATTTATTTCTATTTTATCTTTAGTGTTAAGGTCTATGATGTGTCAGTATCTATATTGCTATTTATAAACTCTCTTTTAGGATTAAAAAATTGTTTATCTGTCTGTCATTAGCAAATATTTTCCTGCTCTTCAAATTATCAGGGATTGAAGGTCTGTGCCTAATTTCAGTTGTGTACTAATGGTTAGGTTGAAAAGGTAACTTGAAGGTGCTGGCAAACATTGCTAGACTATGAGCCTGCATATTATGTTTCCTAGGAATTACAAGAAGCTTGGTTTCTAAAAAAGTGTTTAGTATTTCAACAATGGTTCCTCTATAATAACTTAATCTAGGGTCTTTGGTCATATATACAACATCTATTTGTTTTATAACTAGTTCAGAGTCTCCCATGATAGCGACTCTTTTGGCTCCTAAATTCCTAACTAATTTCAGGCCTAAAATTAGTGCTTCATACTCGACCATATTTTTAGTGCATTTAAAATTCAGTCTGTGTGCATGGCCTTTTGAGTGATTATTCTCCAAATTTTATATCCAAACTCTTGCTCCTGCTCCAAACTTATTTACTGATCCATCAAATTCAAGATGCCATAATATCTCATGTTCATAATTTTCATGATCTGGTGCAACAAACATTTCCTTATTTTGACTACCTTTTTTAGTGGAAAGTTCTAAAGTTTGGACAGTTCCCTCTTGTTTTGAAACTACAATTTCTTTTGGTTCTATATCAACACTGTCTAAAAGAACTTCTTGTGTTTTTTCAACATTATACAGGATAAAGGAATCAATGTCTGAATGTACAGAGTAGATAGGAAAGTTTTGAGGTCGATCTTGGCTACTTACCATATATTTCATTAAAGTTTCTCGGTATAGCTTCTTGGGTTGTCCAAATACAGAGATTGGTACATATGACATATAGAGTTGTAAATATCCCTAAAGTTTGGCTCCCCATGATTTGGATAAAAGCATGCCATACTTTGGTGGGATGTCAGAAACCACAATATCCATCAGGATGCTCTTAGAAGGATATTGAACTAAGGTAACACATAGGTCTTTGATCAATCCCAAACACTTTACTTGACTTGAGTCAAATGAGAATAAGTCCTTGTAGGGTCTTGTAATGTCTAGGTTCAATTTTTCCATTGCTAATTTGGGCATTAAATTGTGGGAGGCCCTATAATCCAACATTGCAATGTGAAGAATTTTGTTAGGGATGCCAAGGCTAATGTAAAAAGGTGGTATTCCTCCTTCTAGTGGTTTTCCATTAACATCAGGACCAAATATATGTTCTGGTTGGTCATCAAACAAGTTGACTGAATCCTCATTCTTAGCGATGTTCAAGGTCTGGTTTATCTATGTTTTATATGTTTCATTTTTGATCAGTTCTGTCAAAGGCACTGAAATTTTTAGTTTGGCTACCTCTGCCCCTAGATTAAAAGCAAAGGGGCTTTCTCTGTTTGAGTGTTTTGAATTTTTACAGCAGGAATTTGAGTGGGATGATCTTCTTTTCCTTTATTGGGGACCTCTTTTTGTTGGTTTTCAAATCTGGTGGTTTGAGGTGTGTCTACTGGTTTTTTAGGGGGAATTGAAGTGGAGGGCTGATCATCAGAAGGTTGGCCAGGGGTGATATCAACAATGGTGGTGCCAAAAGGATTTTGGTTTTGTCTGAGGAGAATTTGGAGGTTTTTAGAAATTGGGGCTTCTTTTATTTTCTTAGGTTGATTTGGCACTGTTTTCTTGGTTTGACGAAGGGTATCAGAGTTCTTTTTACTCCTCAGGTTATACTATTTATGCACTTCAAAAATGGCAGAATCATATCCTTGTTTATAATCAAATGACTCTCTGGATTGGATTTGCAATTGCTGCAGCATATGCAGTTCCTGCTCATCTTGTGTTAGGAAAACGATATTCAGATTAATCTGGGTATCTTGTTCTGGATCATCAGGTTGGGATGTTTTTGCATAATTATGTTGAAAAGGAGGCCTAATATTTTGATCAGGTCCATTCTTACCAGTGTTTTGGTTTTGGTTTTTCCTGAAGTTTGGGTTTCTAACCAGAGGGGTTGTTGGTTATCCCATTGAGGTTTCTTCTCCATATTATATATTCTATCCATTAAGTTTGCCATGCCTTTCGATAAAATATCTATTTTGAGGTCAGAGGGTGGAGGTTCATATTTTGTTGTTCCTCTTCTTTCAGTCCTAAATCTAGCTCTCTTAGCTAATAAATTAGCTTCTGCACTAACTACTACACTCTGCATTTCCTCTAAGGTTGGGGGGTTTCGTTCCCTGAGCTAGTATGCCATGTCCATGTCAAAACTATCAGGAAATTTTATTAATGCTAAATCAAGCAGGAGTCTAAGGTTAACTGGAATTTCAATGTATATATTGTTAAATCTGGTGAAATAATCCTGTACAGTTTCATTTGGTCCCCTTCTAATATTTTCATAGTCTGAAAGGATCTGTAAGGGGTTCTTTTTCTTCTCCCATCTATTTAAAAATTGTTGATAAAACACATCTAGACTGTCAATAATATTAGGGGGTAATCCTCTAAACCATTTTCTAACATCACTAGCTAAAGTCTGAGAAAATAGTCCCATTTGAACATCACCTATATCAATTTCACGTAATTTGAAGTAATTTATCATCTTATTGACATGGTGCTATGCAGTGTAGTGTCCTATGCCATCAAAGCGTATGATTTTACTCTGGTAGTCTGCTGGCATGGCACCAAGTGGGGTAGGTAGAACAAGAGGAGCATACCTATTTTCCATGGCTAGAAGCTGGGAGGGGCTAATATGTGGAGTTGAGGTATTGGAAGACAATATAGTAGTAGAGGATGAACTAGGACTAGTAAATGGCAGATGAGTAGTGCTAGGTTGATAAGGGAGTGAGGGTATGAATGGTGGTGGGGAATGGACTTTAGAAGTTGAAGGGAATAATGGTGAAGTAAGATTATTGTGTGACTATTCAAAAAGCTCAGGGATATTGGTTGTACTAAGAGATGATTGTGGTGAATTCAAAATGTACTCATCAATGGATTTGTTGGCATTTTGGATTTCAAGGTCTACAATGAACTCAGGATCTAGGACAATATCATAAATTTCACTTTTAGAATTTGATTTAAATAATGACAAATCAAATTTCTCATCAAAGGGTAGATCTTCTAAAAACAACCACTCATCAGGACATGAATTGGCTTTAACCGAAAGTATGTAACTGACTGAACTTTCTTCTTTTTTGGTTTTCCTTGAAATTAGGTTAGGGTTATCAAATACTGGGACAGGGTTTGGATCTAGGATAGCCCTAGTATAATGAGTTCTCCTTGAAGCAAGAATTTCAAAAATTTCAAATTGTTTTATGCGAGGTTTTTTTAAAATAGCTTCTAATAAATTACTTTAAGAGCTCAAAATTTAATTTTAACAATTTCTTAAAGTTTTTATTAGGACTAAGGATTTTATTCCCCAGTATGGTCACCACTATGCTATCACTCAGAATTTTCCTTAGAAGTTATCAGAAGAAGGAAACAATCGAGGTAACCACAAACCAATCTTTTAGGCTTAGGCTCTAGCCAACCTAAGTCTAGAGAGGGCTCTCTCTATGTGATTTAGCTTTGTTTTACTGGGATTTTAGGCTAGTTTTTAGTGTTCATGGGAGTTTTGGCTTTGATTTTAAGGTTTGGTGGTGGAATTCTTGGAATAGATGGATAGAGCGAAGGTCTTTAAGCCATTGGGCTATGGAGTCAACAAATGGATAGCAAAACCGGATCAGTTCATTAAAGGGAATGATCACAGGGCAGGCTAGCAAAGTAAAGAACAAACTTGTAGGCTAAATGGGTGAAATGATCCTAATTAGGGCGAGAGAGCACTTAAGAATCCTCATACTGAGGCTAAAATGAAGAACAGGAGATAATCATGAACAAAGGACAATTAAGAATCCTTTGCTATAGATCACAAGGGATAACCTAAACTAAGGAGCAATCAAGAATTCCTTAACTTAGATTTCTGAAGAAAACATTTAATATGCATAACAGTCAAGATAGAGTGTAGTTAAGCAATTTTTGAAATATCATTCCATGTTATAGCATTCATATTTTTAGAGATACAAATAAGATTATTGAAAGCTCAAAGAAAATAACACTGAACTTAAGAAAATACTTATTTGAACTTTGTTTTGCACAAGAATCTAGTGAAATATTTGATCTTTATTCCTTGATCTAGCTAGCTGATCCAGTCATTGAAACAATATACTTTCAAACTAAAGAACAATAACTCTATAAAAATGCTTGGAATCCACCCTACATACTTCGAATGGTGAAGTATTTATACAAAAAATTATTACAAAACATCTCAAAATATCTCAAATTGTTTTGAGATTAAATTCAGGAAATACAAATATCTTCTTGCAAGAAGATAGAGACAACTAATGAACTGCTTCATGCTGTCCCTTTTATTATGGTTGTGCTGGATTTTATGGTTGAAGTGTAGCCTTTTATGCTTCCTTGCAATTGTGGAGTGTTCACATTGGAGTCTTCTTAAATTTTATCTTTCCATTGCTACTCTTTAATTTGGATACTCTTTGACCCTGTAGTGCTGTTTTTACTTGCTTGATCTCGTTGCCCTCAGTTTCACTGTGCAGTAACTGTCTACTGTAAAATTAATCACAATAAATCAGTTACATTCTCCCACCATTTTGCTTCTGGTAATTTTATCCTCATCATCCTTCTATACATCTCATCAACTTTAGTATACTTGGCAAAATTGGGCTTGGTGAGGAATAAATGTTTGACCTCATGCTCCAGAAAAAACAAATTTTCAAGTGTATCATATCACACTTTTCCTGTTGGAAATGCTTTTATGGATGAAGAGCTGGCTTGTTCCTTGGCCAACTTCCCAAGTCTATCACTATATTCCAACTGTGTCATGAGTTGGTCGTTGATAACCATAGGACTGGGCAGACCTTTTCCTCTAAAAATCTGGAATTTAGCCATGAACTTATCAATGGCTACTTGCATATTGTGGCATTTTTCTTCTAAATTAAGCATAAGGTTCCTCTTGGAAAGGACCTTCCTTATCTCCAAAATGGTCTCAGTATTATCTTCCATGTTTAGCTCATAAAGCTCATATTTATTTTTGCTGTTGAGGAAGTGGATGAGTCTATTTGCATCCTCAGGCTTATCTCCCAATTCCTCTTTTACTTTCTAGATAGATTTTGTAGCTATCTTTGCCAACTCTGTTTGTTCAAAAATGACTTGAATTAATGGTCAAATATCATTGATAGAGTCAATGATATTGACCCACAACATTTCCTTAATTTTTCCAAGTGGTTTCTCCAGTGTTAAATCCTTCTCTAGGATTTTGATTCTCTCACCCATTTTTAGTGCCTTTTATGTCTCTTCTTTTTGCTGGAGTTGGGCAAGTATGCAATTAGTTTCCAAACTTGACACCTTTTACTTTAGTCTCTTCAACTTTGTAGCTTGGATAAACATCTCTTCCATGGCTTTGACTAATTCCGCTGCTTTCTCTCCCTGTGTACCTATTGTTGTTGTAGATTCTGCTGTTACTAGCAATGTTGTGGCAGGTGGAATAGTGGGTGCTAGTGATGCTACCAGTCTAGAAGGAACTGCTTTCGATAGTGTTGGGATGACATATTTGGGAGTTGTGGCCAAGTCACTTTTCTTCGATTGAATTAAAGCATCCAACTCCTTTTCTGTCTACTTAAGTTGATCATTCAGCTTCAGGACCAAGTCCATCAATTCCTGATGTGTGGTTTGATTCTCTAAGAATTCTAGAGTTTGAGGATGATGTAGCTGGGGTATTTTCAATTGCCTCTTAAGTGCAGCAATATCATCATTTTTCTTAATCAATTTTTCTGTAGCTTTTATATCCTTGGGATCGTGTCCCAATTCAATCACTAAGTCCTCTAAGGACTTGATCCTTGTATCCTTGGCTTGTGAGGAGGCCTTCTCTGACTGAAATTGTGCTGAAATGTTGTTAAGAGAGTTCTGTAGCTGATGGCAGTGATGGCTTTACCCGTCAGGTTGGAGTATATAATCTCTCCAGCCTATTTATGTAGTTCAATCTAGTCTATTGGATGAATATCCTTTGCTAATACTTCAAAATCCCATAGTTCTTATGCCTAGAGCGGTA